>LPNX010742732.1:96596-163339 GCA_001517045.1 Pseudotsuga menziesii
TTACTAACCATAGGAGATACTATGCTTATCCACATAACTAAAAAATAATAGCATTCCTTATTAACAAGGTAAATTCTAAATTATTTCATTTAATATCTACATAGACATATATACCTTGCCATCAACTCCTAATATATCCTTCAATATATAATATTTTTAAAAATAATCCCCTATTAACATATCAACTATGCCCTATCCCAAACCAATCCACATCTATTGATGACTCCTTAGATTAGTTCATACCCACATCACATATACTTTTATAAACTATTCAATGAAAGTGTCCCTCCTTATTAAGCACCAATTCTATATCTTCACTTCAATATTTAACTAGACTAAAACTTAAATTAAATTCAATATCTAACTAAATTAAACTTTAACTTAATTCAATGTTAAACTAAGTTACATCTTTTAATTAAATTCAATATCTAACTAAATTAAAATGTTAACTTAATTCAATGTTTAACTAAACTGCAACTTTTAGTTAAATTCAATATGTTATTAGGCTAAAACATAAAGTTAAGTTCAATATAACCAAACTAAGGTTTTTAGTTAAATTCCCTTTTTTTCTTTCAGTCAACTTCATTATTGATTTAAACTAAGACCTTATGGGTTTAATTATATTAAAACTTAACCTTTAACTTCTTTTGACAGAATTGGTGATTTTGTAGAGTTTTGTTATGTCAATTTGACATAAATGAATGTTTTCCGATCCATTATTAAATTATTCTTTAATAATATGTTTAAGACTACACAAAAATGTATTCCCTTTAGCCTTATTTACATGATTGTCATAATTTAATCAAATAATTCACAAGATATAATAATCACAATATGTCTAATGCATGCGATCACATGTGTAATCATATTATAGGGTACATATCTGTTGTATTAGAAGATACTTTGTTTTAATATCATGAATGACCTAGTTAACAACTTGTAGGACTTGAGATATTGGAGTTAATAGCAAGTACTGGAAGCTAGTTTAGGGTTCACACCGTGGTTTGGAAAAGTATTGGGATATTATGTGTAGGTCATAATGATAATGTTAGGAAATAATCAATACCATAAAAAAATCACATTAATAAAGAGTGATAATGCATAGAAGGTCCAAGAAGCCCTACTGTTGTAACCTAGATCTCTGATACTACTTGTAACACACCCAACCTAGGTCATGGGTAAATATGGGTGTATGGCATCTCTCTTAAGTTAAAGAGGGATGAATTCTAATCTTAGAGCAATGAATATGTTTATTAAAAAAGGGTTTGGCCATATGGTAGTTAATTTAAAACTTCTAGGTTAACCGTTAAACCAACACTTCTTGTGACTCAACTAGATGTTTTTCACATAGTTTTCAAACCAACTATAATATTTAAAACCCAATGCATGACCTAATATGGGGCTTCCATATACAACCACATGGTAGTCTATATTAGTCCTAAAATCATTGCTAAAACCTTAAACAAATCATGGTATTCACATCTCATTTTGATCCAATAATATTTGCACTAAAAGCTTACTCATAAACAAGGTAAATTTAACCATTTCTTTATTGATAAACTAGATATAAAAGCCATGGGAAATTCTGTTATGTGACAACCATACATGGCCACATGGTTGTCCATTATAAAATTTCCTAAATAAAGTTACATATACAAATAAAAATACATAATACTAGCTCAAGGAAACATAAACCTTCCCAGACCTTGGTTGTGGGTGTTTTAAGGCGACATAACACGTGGCTTCCCCCATGCATGCAACCCATGAAATGTGTGGTGGGCGGGGTGTTTTGATGAATACATATGACTGAAAAATATTCATGATGGGAGCGAGTGTGTGGATGATTTTATGTGTCCAGACCAGTACTAGCGAGCATGCAAAGGTGGTAATGGCAATTGGTGCTGGTACAGTGATAGGATGGAAGTTGGTGTAGACAATTATGGAAAGAAATGGGATATGATTGGGCCTGGAGTGCCATGAAAGTAACATTGAATTTATGCTAAGTCCTTCGGTGATCCTGTTAAATTCGGTATGCGGGTTTCTTTCCGTGAAGAAGGATAGCAATGGAGTGTTGTATGAATTGTTGAAGACAGGCGCATGCCTGAGGAGAGATAAGAAGCAAGATAATGAAGGAATGGGTGAAATTTTTGGTTGGTTTTTTTCCATCCACATCATGTAACTATCTAGGAATTCAGACCGAGGGGAAAATCCCTAGAGTATAAGGGCTAGTAGGGAGAAAATTCATGCTGCATAGGCAACTTGGAATTATCGGGTGACCATCCCCCCGTCCATCAGAGCCGACTTGGAAATGTTAGAGAATTGAGTGTGGAGGGAGGTTCTCAAGAATATTCCTTTACTAGATGAATCAATGTTGGAGAGATGGATCTAGAACCCTGGTTCGACGCAAGCCAGGCACGGGATGTATGAAAAGACTATTCCTCTTTACTTGGTTATCAAGGGATTAATGTGAATATTGTTGTTGGACAAAGAAGAGAATTTAGGAGGAGATGAAATCCATTTGGACTTCTAGAAGGAAATTTATGCCGACACTCGCCTTCTACACATGAAAATTGATGCTATTGGGAAGGATCCAGGAATCCCTTATCTCCCCAGATATGGTCAAGAACGTGCAAAATCCTGACAACCATGGCTAAGCACAAGGGGGGTTGGGAGAACCACCGTCGCCTGGTGCATAGTTGTTGTTGTTGCGAAATATGGTGGGTACCTTAGTTTTTGTTTTTTCTTACTTGGTAATATGGAAGAACACTATTCGAAGGGTCTGGTGCATCGGCTGTTAGCATATAATAATTAAATGTGGCTATTAATCTCAATCTTACTGTTTGTTTTGGTCTAGATAGTAATTAATGACTACAAGTTATGTTTCCCTTTCAAAGGAGGAGCACTAGGACTCAAAGATTGTATAAATTTCAGATCTGTGAGGTTCACGGTTTTAGATCGAGTAGCATACATATGGATAAACATAACCATATTTTGTTTAGTATGTTAATATAAATGTTTACTTATTTTACAAAAAAACACATACCTTCCCGGAGAATGTCAATCCAACATTAGAGTTAGTAACATGATAAAGCTATCATTTAATTTAGAAATAAGTGTGCACAAGCAACCTTCATGATACATTATAATATTCAAGCATAATATATTAGGAGGTCATAAGTACTTATCTTGATATACACAACTAGAAGAAACATGGAAATTTTCCTCCCAGTCGTAGATCTCTACTTAACGTATGTTTTCCCACCGAAAGATCACCCCTGAGCCAAGGTATTGGAATATCACCTAAGAAGGTCTCTTCTAGGAAGGACACTAATGGATGATTCACTTCTTTTTTTGGGTATGTCCCCCTCTCCCAGAAAGGAAAGCAGTGGTTGGTCTCAGGATCGCCCCCCTCTCCTAGAGCACCACTTACTACAAACTATAGATCATTTTCCAAAATTGTCCCCTCTTCTGCAAGATGGGTACAACCAAAAAATGAGATATCCACAAAGAATTATCCCCCGTCTTGTTGGATAATCTCAGTGATATAACAAGACTTATAGCCTCCTAGGTAAAATCACACTGTTGAATCTCTACTAGACAATTCAAAACAAGAGAACAACATGGCCTAGATACTTTTCCGGGATTGACCCCCTCTCCCTCAGGCTCTAGCGCAACTAGGATGAGATATCCATAGAGAATCCCCCCCTCTACTGTTGGAAATCTCAATGAAACAAAAATAATTCTGACCTCCTAGGACAAAGAAAAAAAATAGAATCTCCACTAGAGAATTCAAAACAAAGGAGAAACAACTCTCCTAACACCACAAATCAAATCCCTACTACTGCATTCACACCACATGGAAAACACTCCCACAAACACCCTCTGGATCCCTACCAGGGAATCCAAAACACATGAACAATTGGTCTCCCATACCAATAGAATGGTTCACCAGATCCTCCTAGATCTACAAGAAAAATTCACTACAAAATTGTGTAGGTATAATGGTCAAATCTTCCTCTACCATTCACAACCCAACCAGAGCCCTGCTCTGCTCGACTGCCAGACCTGCATAAACAATGAATTTCCAACCTCTGGAGCAATTTGAATCCTTTTTCCTAATTTGAAATTGCCTTAAAGAGCTTGAATCTGGATCACTAAGGAAGGACTCCCAAGTCACTTGAGCTTCCTAACAAACACTCACTAACTCATTCAAGTCTCCACTGAGCCACTTGAATTCACTAAGATTGACTCTAAAACACTGAAAAAGACAATTCCCATTACTAGCTAATTCGAATTCCTCAAAATTAGGTCCAAAATCCCTTAACAGACTCTTAACTTCTCAACTGACCCTCCTGCATGAGGCTGATTCAAATTCCACCCAGTGATTCATTTTTTCCCAAATTTACTCCCATGTAGTCAGTTAAACTATAAATTATCCAAAAATGCCTAACTTAACTTGAATTGACTCCAATTCCTAAGTTTGGTCACTTAATTAATTAAAGGAAATCTTTTACTTACCTAACTGATAGCTAGTCACACTAGTGTAACTAAAAGAGGACTCAAACTAACTAACTGTCACTTAAATTAATTAAATTAACTCAAAATTAACTAAAGAAAAGCTGTAATTACCAAACTGACTTCTGATTGTCAGTTTCACTAGTGTAACTGCTTGTTAACTCAATTTCACCAATTTTAAATCAAATTAACTTGATTTACTGACAATGACTCGAAATCAGGTGCATGCCTTGACCATAAATAGTCAGCTAGGTGCATATCTCATGTGTGAAGTGGAAGTGAGCCCCACCAACATCTAGATGAGGAATATTCTCACCTAGGAGGCACATATACTACATGCATATGCATGGAAGACATTATTTGGGTAATTAACGACCCCCATGGTCCAAAATTTATAAAATTAGGAAGGATAGAGTAATGTTATGGGAGCTACAACTCCTAATCCCAACCCCTTCTCATATGAAATTCCAAGAACCCCCCAACAATGTTATTTCCATGTCATGCCATTTATAATAATAATAATAATAATTTCAATAATAAACATGTCAATATCCATAGTTCATGGTCCATGAACCTAGTGCCACCATAAATCAAAATCACATGTTTCCAGGAATTACCTTTGTGAGATTACACCTTGTTATCTAAAAGTACTTAATGATATTCATTTTTCATGGATTAAAATCATGCATTCTACAATTTGGACAATTATAAACTTTCTTGTGCATCTTCTTTTCCTTTTATCCAAATATGCTTTAAGTTAGAGGCGCAATAAGTTTGGTTTTAGGGGATGAATGCCCCATGAAACACTCCCATTAATTGGTTTATTTTTAAGTGATGACTACGAGGACTGGATTCCATGTTATACAATTTAAAAAACTCATGCCTTTATGATTCTCTAAATTATCTTAAAGGATAGGTTTGCCGCAAGCACACTTGACTTCATTAAAAGTATGGTCTCGAGTTCTCGTGAGAAGTATGTCACTCCTTCAAGTAAAATTGGAAGTTGTTTCGAGGTGAGCATATCATTATTTCTAGGTGAACTGATTATATTTCCTACTTACCCCAAGAGTGATAATATTATCCTTAGGGATGGGATTCCATCAAAGTGAGCATATTAAATTATTGAGCAAATTATAATATTCTCCTCAAGAGGACTAGATTCTAGTATCATAATGAGAAGAATAAGTATGAGTTCATTAATTTTAATAGGTCTTGTTAGCTTGTAAGTATTTCACTCACAACCAATTTCTTCATATTGGCAATAGCTTTGTGATATTTTTACTTAAACTTTGGAAAATACATCTGCTTCCTGATTCCTTTCCCCATGAGAAAGAATTAAAATGTTTGCATATTCCTTTAGTCTCCTCCATAATAGGAAGCAAATAAATTTTGAGCATATCTATTCACCCTTAACCCATTTGATAGAGTCACCTTTACCCAATAAAAATTAAACAACTTTTGGGGAGGAATACAACCCCCCTTAAAGGTAAAAAATGTAACAATTCCCCTTTGATTTGGAAATGCACCAATTCTAAGTGGAGAAGATGTTAAATCAGTGACATGGACCTGCTTCTTAAAGTCATCTTGACACCTTTGGATTCTTTCAGCATAGGAATTTCCAAGTGATAACACAAACTATCATGTTGTAGTGTCATATTTAATGCAAAGGGCCATTCATTGGTATATTTTATAGGTATTGTTTGTTTCATATCCATTTCACCTCAATACAACCTTCATAGTTATCATATAACTTCATAAAGTATGACACATGATAGACTCCTCTTCAATATGTGAGAGATACCCATTTTTGGAACTCTACTATTTTGAGAGACTTCCATCCTTGGCCAAATGGGTCAGATCCGATGTTGGCTTTGCGATCCATAGTTTCTTCTTAAGACGATGGTTATTTTGATTGGTTGCCTCTCTCCCTACTAGGGTATTTTTAAGGATTCTATTATTATACATAAGTATAGTATTCTAGCCAGTTGTTTTGGATTTAAAAAAAAAAACATGTTTATAGATAGGTGGGCGAGTATTAAATATGAAACATACAATTAACAATGAAATGTGTAAATTTTGGCCAATGTTATTATAAAAAAACACATTTTATGTAAATATAGGCGATATTAGAGACTAAAAAAGGCCAAATAGTGAATTTATTTTTTGGAAAAAAACAAAAAAAATAGCTAATTGGCGAAATTTCGCCCCTAAAAATTACCCTGCGAGTCCCTACTTAATCTCACTTGATTCCTTGTGCCACCTTCTCCCCACGAAAGAGGAAAATAATTATACTATTAAGTATATTCTCTTTAAGAGCTTCACCTAAGTTTGCCAAATTGAACCATTTGGGCCTTATATTGGATTTTTACTCCAAGCAATTCGTTCAGATCTCTAATGAGGTAGTTTTTTGAGATTATTATTGTGTTTGGAAAATAAATTGGATTTTAAGCATGGTTGTCCTTGGAAAAAATAAATTGGATTTTAAGCATGGTTGTCCTTGGAAAAAATAAATTGGATTTTAAGCATGGATACCTTTGGATCTTATTTTCTTTTCTTAGAATTACAAATTATGCAATCTAGTTGTTAATATTTCTCCTCTCCCCAATTCATAGAGGGTGATAGATCAATGGAAGAGTGCTTTCTTTAGAAACATGAGGTTGGCGGTTTGATTGTCCATGCCGTAATGATATTGCAATATTGGAATTTCTAATAAAATAAAATTTAAGATGATTTATATTAATGGCTATGAGAGGGGTTTCAAACTGTCTTTGTATGTTGCTATGACGGGGGTTCCACACCACCTTTGTGAATTGCTATGAGGGTAGTTTATAACTACTTCCATTGGAGTCTATGAGGGGGGTTTATAACTACCCCAATAAGAGTCTATGAGTTGGGTTCAAAACCGCCCCCATAGGTTTGTAAGAGTGAGTTTACAGGTGGGGGGAAGTTCTTGAGTGAGTTTATGGGGGGTGAGGTGGTGGTGGTTCATAACCACCTGCATAGGTTTGTAATAAATCTACCAGGGGGGTCAAAATATCCCCCATAGGTATCTACAAGGGAGTTTCAAAACCAACCCCATAGGTATCTATAGGGGAGTTCAAAACTGCCCCTGTAGGTATCTACGAGTGGGGGGGATTCAAAACTGTCCCCATAGGTATCTACAAGGGGGTTTTAAAACCAGCCCCGTAGGTATCTATAGGGGAGTTCAAAACCACCCCTGTAGGTATCTACGAATAGGGGGGGGTTTCAAAATTGCCCCCAAAAATCACTTTTATGGGTGTTTTTTTATCTCTTTTAGAACCACCCGTAATATACCATACTTTTTAGCATCGGTGCCTTCAGAGGGGTGTTGAAAATACACCATAGGTTTGTAAGAGAGACTTTTCGGTGGGTTCAAAATTGACCCTGTAGGTATATATGGGAGGGGGGTGGGTTCAAAACCACCCCTAAACTTTTGGGGGCGGTTTTGATCTCCTTTAGAACCACCACTAAAATACCAGACTTTTAGCGTCAATGTCTTAGGGAGGATTTTTCAATAGCACCTCTAAATCCAAAACCACCCCCTAAGTCACTTTTGGGGGTGGAAGATGTTATATTTTAATGGTTATAAAAGATCTAAAAACATTTAGCATCATAACATCATAACCATAAGCAAAGGATCACTTAAAGAAATACAAATGCATCAACACAAGAGAACACAAATATTTCCCTCGGGGAAACCATAAGGGAGAAAACTCCACAAAACTTCCTTAGTATAGAATTCGACCAAAACAGTGTAAAACCATAGCAACAAGATTAGTTGCTCATCTTCCATAGTAGACTCTCTCTCTCTCTCTCTCTCTCTCCAATGCAATACTTGAGTGTAATATGTGTGAGAATGAGAGAGGCACCTCACCTATTTATATTCATTAGGTGAGTGCCTCAAATAACTAATGAGGTCGGTTAGGTTCCCTAATTAGGGCCAACCTACCTTGGGAGACTCACAATACATTTTATATATTCCTTTTGTGGCTACTATTTCCCTGACTTACAATGGAGGGTTTAACTCATGACTTTTACATGGCCAACTTCATCAATGACATCTTTGAATGGAGGAATAACATATCCAAAGGAGAATACAACAAAAGTACAATAGAATATCTTTGGAAGTTACAATACTTTAACACTCCCTCTTAACTAGGAAGGTATTCTACATCAACAACAACCATCATCACAACTGTACAATTGACTGGTGAATCTCTATATGTCATAGGAAGTTTTGGAACATCATCATACATCTTCATCATCGATCTCAGCTGGATCATCTCCTCGCATCTCATTATGTAAATACTAAATCATCTTCTGTACATGATAAATCATCTTCTATGAGTATATAAATACTGAATCATCTTCTAGATCATCTTTTGTAGTATCAGTATGTGGATATTGAATCATCTGAATCATATTCTGTAGCATCAGTATGTGAATACTGAATCATCTTCTATTACGTCAGTATATGAATACTGAATCATCTTCTGTTACATCAGTATATGAATATTGAATCATCTTCTTAATATTGAACCTTCTTTTGTAACATCAGTATGTGAATAATGAATCATCTTCTGCCACATCAGTATGTGAATATTGGATCATCTTCTGAACCTTCTTCTGTAACATCAGTATCTGAATATTGAATCTTCTTCTGCCATATCAGTATGTGAATATTGAATCTTCTTCTTAAACATCGGTATGTGAATATTGAATCATATGTTGAACCTTCTTCTGTAATATCAGTATGTGAATATTGAATCTGCTTCTGGAACATCAATATGTGAATACTAAATCTTCCTTTTTAACATCCATATGTGACTACTGAAACATCATCTGCAACATTAGTATGTAAATACCGAAACAACATCATCTACATCATCAGTATGTAAATACTGAAACATCTACATCTACATCATCAGTATGTAAATACTGAAATATCATCATCTGCATTGTCAGTATGTGAATACTGAAACAACAACAACATCATTAGCATGTTAGTGCTAAATCACCATCATCAATAAATGCTATATTATCATCTACGTTATCAACATAGAGATGCTGGAACATCGGCATCATCATCATCATAAAAATGTTGAAAGAACCTCATCATAATCAACACAAAGTGTTGTGACTTCAACCACATCAACATTATCAACACATGGTGCTGGGACCACAACCATATCAGCATCATCAACACAAGGTGTTGGGATCACAACCACATCGTCAAAATCATCAACACAAGGTGTTGTGACCATAACCACATCATCAATATCATCAACACAAGGTGTTGGGACCACAACCATATCAACATCATCAACACAAGGTGTTGGGACCATAACCAAATCATCAGCATCAACATACAAATGTTGAAGCAACATCATCATCAACATACAAATGTTGAAGCAACATCATCATCAATATCAATATATAAATACTGAAATTATCTTATCAACATCAGTATAGAAATACTGGAACTACCTCATCATCATCCGTATAGAAATATTGAAATTGTCTTATCAACATCAATATAGAAATACTGAACTTCCTACATCAGTAGAGGAATACTGAAACTATCAATCATCTCATCAATCAACAATCACCAATATGAGAATGCTGAACCTACTACATCAGTATAAGAATACTGAAAATATAAATCAATCAACAGTCATCAGTATGAGAATACTGAACTTGCTACATCCGTATAGGAGTACTGAAACTATATCAACAATCATCTCAACAATCATCAGTGTGACAACACTGAAAACATCTCAACAACCACCAAATCAGTGTCACAACACTGAAAAATTTCTCAATCAAACATCTCAACAATCCTTAGTATGACAATACTGAAACTATCATCTCAACTATCATCAGTATAAAAATACTGAGGCACACATCTCAACAATCATTAGTATAACAATACTGAAGCAGTCATCTCAACAATCATCAGTATAACAATACTGAAGCAAACATATCAACAATCATCAGTATAACAATACTGAAGCACCCATATCACCAATCTTCAGTATAACAATACTGAAGCAAACATCTCAGCAGTCATCAGTATAACAATACTGAACCAAACATCTCAACAATCATCAATATAACAATACCAAACAATCAACAATATAACAATACTGTAAAAAACATCTGAACAATCATCAGTATAACAATACTGAACAATCAACAATATAACAATACTGTAACAACAATGTTTCCCTCTAACTATCTCAGAGCAGCATCACGATGAGTTCTTTGGTAGATTCATCCGGGCATTTTGTCTAACTTACTAACCCTTTCGAGCCAACAATCCTAGTTAGACAGATGGATCTTCCTGGGGACCAACAAGCCTTGTCCTGGCTTACAAACCCACTTGGGTTAAACTGATCTAGCTAGACATACTAATCCCCCTAGGATCAACAGGCCTTGTTTGACTAACCCTTTCGAGCCAAGCAATCCTAGTCAGACTTACCCTAATCTAGACTGAACTACTCACCACTGCATCCTTCTTCCATCTACCGTCACTCCCATGGTAACTCCCTGTTTCGAGAGAGGTCCTTTCGGACTACACCAAGCATGTCTCAAAAGTATTCAAAATTTACATGAGCTAGAGGCTTAGTCAACACATCTACCACTTGTTCCTTTGTAGGAACATACTTGAGCTTTACAACGCCTTTCTGCAACTTGTTCTTTGACATTTACTTTGTGTACATCTGCAACTGTAACTGCATCATACATTTACAACTTTCATCATTATTCTTTTGTGCATCTGTAACTGCATCATTCTTTTCTTGTGCATCCGCAACGGTATCATACATTCACAACTTGAATCATTCTTCTTTTGTGCATCTGTAACTGCATCATTCTTCTCTTGTACATCCGCAACGATATCGTACATTCACAACTTGCATCATTCTTCTTTTGTTGGTGCTTGCATACAATCCTTCCTACAAGTCAAATAAAATTGTATGATTAGAAATATTTTGTAACATATTCATAATGACATACATAAATATATATGTCATATCATCATGCAACTATTTCCGCTAATGCAACAATCATCTATATACGACAACTTTCTATATGTCTTCAATCTTTCCAAGACACTATTTCATAAGTAGAAATGGAACGTTGTACAACAACATAAGCCACTTACACATCACCTTCATATTAGCAGTGTACCAAATATTATAATATGCATAATGCATTTCTTGAATCTAGAAGCATATCTATGTACACATCTTGAACAACTAGATATATAGGAAATGACAATTCAAATACTTATCGTTGTTTGTTTGGTAGACTCCATATTGATCTTTGTCTTCTTAAATTACTGGAGTCTCTTCCAAATGTGTTCAAATTCATCGTCTGATTCTGAGGACCTGTTCCTATCTTGCTCATGATCGGAAATACTGAGCAAGTCTTCTTACACCACAGATCACATCGGACTGTGTCTGTGTGTCCTACCAGTGCATCCCTTCTTATCCAATGATGAAATGGATAAGAGTATAGTCTTCATCTTCATCGGTATAATTCTTATGAATCATATTCCTCATTACTTGAGGGATCTTTACTTGCTTTTTTCTCATCTGCAATATATTCATCCTTGGTTGTATTGAGAGGAACATTCTGCTTTCTCCAAGGTGTTGGAGTACGTAGTACTACCAACTCAATCAAAGTCATCATACATTTGTAGTACCCTTTAGGTACCACACCATTTTCTCTTCATATCTTACTTGGATAAGTAAAATGTCTTCTGGATTTCATCAAGCCTCTAATCTCAAGAATCATCTCAAGATTATTGAACTTTGAGATCTACCGTAGTCACTCTCTCTGAGGTGGATCACCATCCTCCCTTTGTATCTATATTAGGACACTGGGGTGACAGGTAGCATCCTCTTCTGTTAGTATTCTTTGTATCCATCTATGTCACTTGTCGAGGTCACTAGATATCAGGATCCTTCATCTCGAACTTTGTTGCAAGTTTTCTCTTGTACCCATCTATGAGCTTCTCGTTCTTAATAGGATTCTATATTCAACCTTGTAGTAAAGGTTGGGATCTCCATCACTCTAGTTGATCCTCAAGCTCCTCATGTAACTGCATGTGCTATCTCACAGGTGTCTACTGAGCTTGTACAAATCCTTCTGTGCATATGTGGTTCTCTGTGGAGTGTCTCAAACCATATATGTTGCTCGATCTGTTATTCTACTTTGATTACACCAATTGCCTATTGTAATATCTACTACTGAAGAGGTGTGTCTATCCCCTAGAGCAATGTTTTGTCATAATTGACTCTCTCTTTCTGATAGAAACCACGAACCTTGCTTCGTATCTTTTGATAATTTGATCTGCGATATACTTGATCTTGTAGATCTACTTGGAAGACTTCATAAAAGTTCCCTTCATGTCTTGAACTCATATCCAAACATCATTCTATATGATCGACTCATACTTCTAGAACATATCATCCTTCCATTCTTCCTTCTTGGGACATTCTTTCGCAAAGTGTCTTTTCTCATCACAAATGAATTATTGAGTTGTGAGATGTCCTTCTATTTTTGGCGGGAATGTTCTTCCTTCTTGTTCTTTCTCTTCTTGGCCTAAGTTGTTAGGGATTGATTGTCATCTCTTCTTCAATCAATCATGCATTTATCCATATGTGATCCTCCTACTAGAACACCTCTCTTGACTGAATTTGGAAGACCATTCAGAGTTGTAATTCTTTGACATTTTCTTCAACGACTTCTAATTGCTCCTTGAGATGAGATCTTCTTGTGAAGTAATCATTGAATGTTTTCTGACATTGCACCTTCACTTTCTTGAGTTCATTTCTCAAGGTCAGCTTCGTACATGCTTTTCATTGCTTCGAACATATCCTTGGGAGTCTTCAAGGATGATACATGTGAGATCCAATACAAACGAAAATACTCATCTTTGTTTTGACTAGGTCCTTCTTTTGTTTTGTTTTGACTTCATCTCTGTATGGATCTGCAGCTTCTTCTTTGACATAGTTCTTCATGACATGCTTCTTCAAGTATGATAAGCACTCTATAATTCCATGCTTAGAAGTTCTCGAATCTTTCAAGCGTATCCTCAAGCTTGGTACTATTTTTCATTATGATAAAAATGAGAACCTCAAATGGAAATAGAGAGGATTGAATTTACCAGTGAGAATGCTTCAACTTGATGCTTGCTAGAAGGATATTTTGAAAGAATGCATCTGGTGGACCTAGGGTTTGATAGAGAAACCCTAATTTTTCAACTTAGGTATCTTTCATATCTGATTGGATAGAAAGATGTGCCTCCTCAAGGAAAGCTGAGCAACATACTTATTTTCCCAAAACTGTGGACATAACTGCAAAATATATGATGCCCTAGTTTTCTCCGGCAGCAGTGTTAGGTCAAAGAATGAAAGCCCACAAAGTGAGAAAATTCTTGCATATAGAGATGCACCCTCATAGGGAGAATTTGATGGTCCTCCTTATTCAACTGATTGGTGGAGGGAAGTACCCGAAACAGGGAAGGCGTAGTTTTTCTTTGGTTTCTTCTACAGAAATGACTTATCTTGTTTCTCCTATATATCCTAAGCTTCAGCTCCTTAAGGTATTAGAATTCATCCTGAGGTAGCCTGGTCTATATTATTTTCAACCCCATAGGTTATATCAGAATTGGATTCACCAGGTGCGACTTATGTGAAGTTTACCAAGGTGACTTATTTCAGGACTGTTCAACATAGAGAACTTGTATGGACTGCCACATGTCACTGTTTCACCTTCTAGGTCTGAAAATTTGACCACATAAAATAAAGTATGTTCCCTATCTGGAACATCTTGATAATTTTAATTTGGACCTTCCTAGCCCTAGATATAGCGATTCTCCCTAGGTCACATGTTTAAGGCTGAATTCTGGGAGAGGCTGGAACCCTGAGTTGGAGGAATCATATCTCCTATATTATAGAGAATATGAGGCTGAACTTTTACACAGGGTATAGTGCAAATTTACCTTCGTCCTATAAATTTTTTAGCTCTCAAGCCTTCTCCAATATCACATTATAGTGAAAGTACCAAAATTACTATTTTTTGTCTTTTAGGGTTTTCAATCATGAAACCCTAATCTTCAATAGTTGTAGTTGAAGCAGTGTTTCGGTTGCACAAAGAATTCTTCCAGGGTGGCTCTGAAACCATGTTAGATTTTAATGGTTATACAATATCTAACAACATTTAGCATCATAACATCATAACCATGAGCAAAGGATCACTGAAAGAAGGACAAATGCATCAACACAAGAGAACACACAACTTTTCCTTTGGGAAACCACAAGGGAGAAAACCCTACAAAAATTCCTCAATATAGAATTCGACCAAGACAGTGTAAAACCCCAGCAACAAGAGTATTTGCTCATCTTCCATAATATACTCTTTCTCTCTCTCTCTCTCTCCAACGCAATACTTGAGTGTAAGATGTGTGAGAATGAGATATGCACCTCACCTATTTATATTCATTAGTTGAGTGCCTCAAATAAATAAATAGTTCAGCCAAGTTCCCTAATTAGGAGCGACCTACCTTGGGAGACTCAAAATACATTTTATATATTACTTTTGTGGGTAATATTGCCCCGACTTATAATGGAGGGTTTACCTCATGAATTTTACGTGACCAACTTCATCAAGGGCATCTTCGAATGGAGGAATAACATCTCCGAAGGAGAATACAACAAAAGTACAATAGAATATATTCCGAAGTTACAATACTTTAACAGAAGACAACTTCCCCTATAGGTCAAAATTGTAGTGGTGATCCATGTTTGAAATTAAATATAGGGTACATCAAATCAACAATAGCATGGTACATGCATAGGTTATGACCTTAGGTGGTTTTTAAATACCCCTCCTTACATACGATTGAGTTCATGAAAGATATTGACAATCCTAGATCTCCATAAGAACTACAAGTTTCCTCGTCACTTTAAAACCTACAAAAGGGGTAAAAAGGGTTAAAAAACTAACGAATATTCTCGATACAAAATTCAATATAATAAATCTAAAAAACTAAGGGATAGACCCAATACGAAATTCAATATTATAAATCTCACATAAGTATTGGATGAACAACATACCATCCAATAAGCCTAACTAAAACCAATTAACCCAATATGGCACCATCATGCTCTCCAAATACCTTTAATAACTTGAGAGGCGTTAAAGACTCTTAGGTTATGTATAGTTTATAGGCAGTTGAATAAAGTTATAGTGAAGAACAAGTACCCATTACCTCGGGTTGATGATCTCTTTAATAAAATGAAAGGGGCAAAGGAATTTTTAGAGATTGATTTGAGGCCCGATCACCATCCAGTCATAATCAAGGAAGATTACATCCACAAGACAACCTTTAGAGCAAGGTATAGAAACTATGATTTCGTGGTGGTGTTATTTAGTCTCATCAATACACCAACTACATTCATGTGTCTCATGAATAGTGTTTTCAACAAGTATTTGGACATGTTTGTTCTTGTTTTTCTAGATGACATTATTATTTATTTCAAGAATGAAGAGGAGCATGAAGACTATTTGATAATGGATTTGCAAGTGATAAGGAGGCATAAGTTGTATGCAAATCTAAACAAATGCGATTTCTATCAAAATCAAATTCATTATTTGGGTCACATTATTTCAAAGGAAGGGATGTCAATATATCCAGAATATATTGAGACAATTATGAATTGGGAAACTCCAAAGAATGTGACAAAGGTGAGATCTTTTATGGATATTTTTGGTTATTATATAAGTTTGATTAATGGATTCTCCAAGCTTACAAACCCCATCACTTCTTTGCAAAAGAAGGGAATAACATTCGAGTGGACACAAAAATGTGAAGAAAGGTTCCAATTGTTGAAGAAGCTTCTTACAAGAGCTCTAATTTGAAAATTGTAAATCCAAAAAAGCATTTTGTGGTGTGTACTAATGCATGTAGACAATGAATTGGAGTTGTTCTTATGGAAGACAACCATCTGGTATGTCATGAGTAAAAAAAAACTAAAAGAACATGAAAATAGTTATGTTACCCATGATTTAGAGCTTAGTCCCATAATGCATGCTTTAAAAAATGTGGAGGAACTACTTGGTGGGAAGGAAATTTGAGCTTAGGAAATACCACTATGGTCAGAAATATTTATTTGATTAGCCAACACTAAATGCAAGGCAAGTTAGATGGCTGAATTTTTTAGGTGAGTTTGATATTGAGATCAAACACATAAAGGGTAAAAAAATAAAGTGGTTGATGTACTCATCAAAAGAATGCATACAATGCATGTGGCAACTATTAGTATTTGTCAATCAGATTTGAGGAGAAATATTGTTGACTCTCTTGTTGAAGATGAGCATTATGTGCAAATAAAACACAAATTACAATAACATAATTTAGAAAAGGGGTATGAAGGTTATCATTTGGAGGATGATGTACTTTTTACTTATAAGAATATAATGCATATTCCTAATGTTGCATATATGAGGAGAAATACTATGGGTGAAATCCATAAAATACCATATTCCAATCAGCCAAAATACCATAAAACAATTTCTACAACAACAAAGCAATATTTTCGATGGAAATGAATAAATAAATTGCTAAGTATATTTCTAGATGTATGAAATGAAACAAGTGAAGGATGAACATCAACACCCAACAAGTTTACCATAGCCTTTTCCAATTCCAAAATGGAAATGGGAGGTGGTAACGATGGATTTTATTATCGGATTGCCAAGTACTTAAAAAAAGCATGATTCCATCATGGTTACTATTAACCCAAAAATCCCCCACTCAGCTCTCAATGGCCTACACCACCCAAGGACACCATCTCACGACCCTCATATCACTCCATTAGACCCCCACACCCTCAAAATAGCTAAAGGATGAAGAAAAGGGCTTAAAAACCCCAAAAAGGAGCCCAAAATAGTTTCCTAGGAGCTAAACCCCCCAAAAAGGGGCTAAAACCCTAAAAGGAGCTAAAGTTAGGGTGGAAGGGGCTAAATCCCTGACCAAGGGCTTAAAACCCTAAAACCCCTTGAAAAAGCTATAAAAGGAGGGTGGGGGGTCACTCTCAAACAACTTCTCCCTTGCATATTGTTATGCTACCCGTGGATGCCTTGAGACACCTTTGCCTCTCAAGCCACCCACTCCCTCTCCTCCATTTCCATTGAACCAAAGCTCCCCATCCAAGAGAGGTGCTTCCACAAGCTAGGGAATGGTGGCCCATTTCCACTAGAGAAGGTATAGCTTGTCTTTCATGTCTTGTTTATTTGTTTTCTTTGCTTTCTAACCCCTGTTTCCGTTTGCAGGTTTTATGTTTAACATTGTTTTGCAGGTTATATTGTAGCATAGGATTTGTTTGCAGGTATTTGTAGGCGGAACCCTAACTTGTGTTTGCAGAGGGGTTCACCATTCCTTCTCTCTTCTTTCTATTCGTAGCTTAGTTTACTGTTCTGTCCATTTCCGTTTTCGTTTTTATTTTCTGCATTTACCTACTAGTAGGAACCTACCCTTTTGTCCTATAGACAGAAGGGAGCCATTCCTGCCCCTGTAGCAAGGAGAAATCCCTGCTACAGAATTGGCGACCATACCAGGTCGATCCCACAGGATCCCTGGTCCAAATTTTTAATTTTCAAGTTTTTTAATTTTTTTCCCTAGTTTTCAAAAAGTTTCTCGTTAAATCCACTTTAAATTCAGTTTATTTTTTGTTTTCAGTACTGCCAAATCCTCTGCTAGGAAAAACCGAGTCAGATTGGCCACAACACAAGTTACTATTGGCCAGATTTGACTCTGCCTCACAAAAAACCCCAAATCCAGAGCAGGGCGATCTTATCGGGGCCAAAAGTGAGGTGAGGTCACACTTAATGGGAAAACAGGTGCACCTAGGGTGCACTTAATCCCCCGATAAGTGTGACTTCAACCTAGAAACTTAGTCCGCGACTGTTTCTGCATTCTGTGCGACCCCCTCGCCTGTTTATGAAAAAATCTTGCGGCCCCCTTGCCAGATTTGATCAGAAATGTGCGGTCTGTCAAACAGAACTTCAATTCAAGTTTAACAGAGGTTAAATTTCAGTTTCATAGGGACTGTTAGTGCAGCTCAGCCACCTTTGTCCAGCATTGCAAGTTAATTTCAATTTCATGCAATTTATTTTACAAACAATGTGTAAATGCCAAGTAAATGTTAATGGCTTAATCAAATTAACCTAGCCTAACTAAAATCAACCTAAAATTAACAATCTTGCTTCCCCTTCTTTTTCTACCCGGTCATTACCCTCCAGGGTATTTTGGGATACAACGAAGGGCAAGCTCGTATAGATCTAGGCACTCCACTATATTGTTCCAAACCATTAAAATCGGATGAGCTGGAAGGTAGAGGGGGTAGAGAAGGAGGGCTTCTCACATCACTAAGTGTCCTCCCTGTTGACCAACCTTGCATCTGGGAGGTGAACTGAGGATCTATGGATGGGCTTAGTCCCATTGTGTTGAGAGCCCAGCACCTTCTCTTGGTTGAAGAGGAATATCAGTGTGAGGTAGACATCTAGTTAGGCCATCAAACATTCAGGGTTAATAACTATATTTGTTCACAATTTATGATTATTCAATTCTTGAATACACAAACACAATGACATGAACTCTACCATGATGAATTCATAAACCATTTGCAGCAACCAAATACCAGAAAAACAAACAAACACATACACCATACCAACTAATCAACCCAACTCAGTTCATGATGCTGAGTGAGCCTTAAAATTTACCAATTTACACTAAGTATAAACAAATTTGTAGTCTTTGAGGACATAAGTCCCTGACTGCTTCAACTATGGGAAGTACTTGGGCTTTGCCTAGAAACTCATTGTGAGGAGTACCACATCAACCCCAAAGTAGCTGGCCGCTGAGAGGAATTGCCAAGCAAAACGGGCAACGACCCCTTTCGATTGAGTAGAAACACCTGTGAGGAAAAAGCCAAGAGCTATCTTCTAGCAATCTTGGTGGCCGAGTGACCACCTGCAGCCAATAGGAAGCCACTGAAACCGGGGTCTAAACATCATTCCCACCAGTTTCAGACATAAAATCTAACACAATTGATCCTCCACGCTCTTCCTCACGCCTAAGAGGCGAACCACCACCATTTGGAACACTCAATCGACACCGTCGAAGCCACTCTCAGTGATCTCCCACACCATCAAAAGGCCACACAGCCTCTGATTTTGATTCAGACCCATACCAGTCCGAACCAGACCTCCATACTGCACCATCAAGCCCCATGGCTAGTGCAAATTCGGATCCATTTTCCGGCATAACCATAGCAAGTAGACCCATGTCCACATCACAACCTGTCACCCACAACCTGGCAAGTGGCCCAAGCACAGTCATGCAGACTGTCATCAGTCAGCTGCCACCACCTATAGTGACCAGCCAAGCTGGGCCACTAATAGCACACGGGGGCAGTGGCCCTTCCACACACATTGCCCCTCCTACCACATAGGGGGGCAGTGGACTGTCCACTTACATTTCCCCTACTGTCATACATGGGGGCAATGTCCTCACCACTCATACCATCCCACCCACAACACTTGGGGGCATTGGCCCATCCGCAATGGTG
This sequence comes from Pseudotsuga menziesii, assembly GCA_001517045.1. Lineage (NCBI taxonomy): Eukaryota > Viridiplantae > Streptophyta > Pinopsida > Pinales > Pinaceae > Pseudotsuga > Pseudotsuga menziesii. Next base: position 116,774 of record LPNX010742732.1, read on the forward strand.
CCACCGCAAGCACCCCCAGCTGTGTAGATGCATTATGCACCTGCAAACTCCACCACCATCACAGCCCCATCCCACATCAACTTGGGGTCAAATATGCCCTTCATGGCTTGTCTTAACTTGCCTGATTTGGCTAGATTAACAAATGACCCCATCCGTCATCAATATTTTTGGCCTCCAATGCCAACTAAGCTGCCATCAGACATCCCCAAGTTTGAAGGCAAAGCAGGGGAATGTCCCCAAAACCACATAATGACATTCTATCTATGGTGCTTATCCAACAGCATCGTAGATGACTCCATCCGGCTGAGGCTATTCCAACGCACCCTTACAGGTGCTGTGGCCAAATGGTACATTGAGCTACAGCAGGCCAAATACCCAGACTTCAACTCCCTAGCCTTCATGTTCCTACAGTATTTCCAACTCCCTGTCAGATATGATGAGGGGGTGGAGATCCTACTATCCTATCGTCAAAACACTACCACTCATATAACTAACCATATCCATGAGTGGCGGCGACGCCGTAGTCTATGCAAAATCCAACTTGATGACAGGATTTTCTTGGATTGGTTCCTTAAGACCTTGATCCTGCCCATAGCAAAGGGCGTCGCATCCGAACGTCCCCAATCCAAAGAAGAGGCCATACTGAAGGCCCAATAGTTTGAACTTATCTATGCTCAGTCTGGATACCTATACACTGTCATTCTAGATGCCCCCCATCCGAGTACTTCATACCATGATGCACCGGGGGCATCCCACGCTGTGGACATAATCATAGGATCGGTCTCCCAACAGCCATACCCTCGACCGACACCACCTGCCATTACACCACAAGCAAGCAACACTGCTAATGTTGCTTACCAAAACCAAGCCCTGGACTATGGTAGAATGATGTCCCAGTCCAGAGCAACAACTTCCTATGCACAACCTGCGCCACCACAACAGGCTCAGGCCATGGCTTGGCCAACACAACAGTATGTGGGGAAAATGCCCACATTTGTGGCACCACCACCCCCACAAATCTATTACGCACCACCGGTGCAACCAGTTCAAGCCCCTACCCCCGCTCCACCCGCCCTGTTGGGACAAGTGTTCGCACAACAAAACCGTCCCAACCAGCCTGCCCCCAACAATCAACAAGGGCAAGCTCAAAAAACCTAGCCTCGCAACCAAGGCAATGACCAACCGCAGGGAGGTGGTCAACAACCGAACACTCCCAACAATGCCGCGACAAACCTGCTAGCCCAAAACCCGCCATGACAGAATGCACCAAGACGCAACACCTCGTTGTGCACAAACCAACCATGCACACTTTGTGACATTTATGGGCACTACACATTTGAGTGTCCCCTCATGGCTCGCGCTAAGCAGGCCATTCAAAACGAGGCCCAACAAGCTGCCAACGTGACAAATCAAGCCCAACCCAACCCAGCACCACAAGGACCTCCCCCCATGGTGCTTCAAAACCCACTACCAGTCCAAGGGTTGGTGGCAACCGCACCCCCTCCCCAACCAAATCCCAACACTCCGGGGGCACCTCCCACAGCCGAAACATGTGTTCACCACTTGCTAGCCATGGCGACTGAAGAGGTCAACTTACAAACTAGACGAAATCAGTACGGTACAACCACTGAACCCATTGACACATCAACGACATCAACGTCCAAAACAGTCAACTTATCTCTTCAGTTACCCCCATTCCTGCACCCCCCGTATGCAGAATTGCTAATAATGCCACGGCTAGAGCTATAGTCAGCTATAGCATTATGGATGATTTGGCCCAAACGCCAATTGCCATGTCCGCTTTTGAGGTACTTAAAACGTACCAAAAGCAACGAAAAGCCTTACTAGCCTCCCTTGGGGCAGTAGACCCCTCCGACTCCAAGTTGATCACATTTGACATAGAGAACGGAGAACCATGCATGCCATCCACCATCGCCTTCCAAATTCCGGTGTCTATCCGGAACTTGGTTGTGCACCGGTGCACAGTGGATGAGGGGGCATCCACGTGCGTTATGTCTACCTTGGTTTGGCAGAAACTTGGATCACCAATTCTGCAACCATCCTCCACAACTCTGCGGGCTTATGATGGACATCCCACTAAATCCCAAGGAGTCCTCCCCCATGTCCCCATCACATTAGCCGGTAAGACAGTGCTGATTGACATAGAAGTCGTCAATTCTCAACTGGACTATAACCTTCTCCTCGGAAGAAGTTATATGTATGCCATGAGATCGGTCGCATCAACTGTCTTCCATCTCATGATGTTCCCTCACGAAGGGAAGATTGTGACGCTTGATCAACTCACTTATCATGATCCGTAAGGGTTAACGACACCCACCAACGTTATCCCTACCATCACCACCATTGAGCCACAAGGGACAACTACACATGCTAATGTCATCCCTGCAATCAACACCATGGTTGAAAACACACCAGCCTCCCCATTGTTGAATGTGGACCCTGGGTTGTTTGTTGATACCACCATGATGGCTCCTTTCCCATTAGTGTCACCACCACCGACACAAAATGAAACTACAGACTTGTGCATGGTCTCATCAAGCACCGCTGCACCCAAACAACAACCGCAACCGCAGCCCCAACCACAACCACAACATCGTCCGCAGCCACAACATTACACACAGCCGCAACCACAACCTCATCCCCACATGCAACCAACAGGGAGTTATCTGGGCTCATCTCTAGTCCATACGATTCCCTTCCTCTTTCCCCCACCTGGTGTCATGAGCAAGCCAGTAATGGCCACCTTAAGCCTGCCCAACTTTACGTTGGGAATCTCGATGTGGTACCTTGATCCACCAACTCAACCAACAATGCCCCAGGTTGTTTTAACCCCGGTGCAACCCATCACGGTCGAGTCTCACCCTCCACCTGGTCTGCACAAGCCAACCGCCACACCTGCACTCGCACCGCCCCAGCCCAAAAGAGCCAGGGGCAAGAATGCCAAAGCCACCACAGAGCCATGACAAGTCCAACCTTGCACTGTCTGTGAACAGCAGGTCCATCCAACTCAGAATTGCCTTGAAATCACAGTGATCCACGTGCATCTAGATGCCATGGATACAAACAAAAACATCCCCGTGGTTGAACTCCCAACCACGTCGATAGTCAGAAACAAGGCATTGAGGACAACCATGCTTGCGCCCTTTGTGGCTTGTATGGAAATTACTCCCTCCATTTCCAAGACCTGCCCGAATTTTGAATGACTCTCATTGACCTTTGTCAACATTCCCTTGAGTCTGAGACTCACCCTGATTGAAGAAGTTCACCCCCCGCCTCCTTCTTCAGACACCATGTCCATTTACATGATGTCCAGTTCAACTGACCTGCTCGTCTCCACCATCACTGACAGTCCATCAAATCTGTCTCTTCCGTTGTTTCCCCAACCACAGCCTCAACCTCAGTTACCAGGGAAAAAGTGGGGTTTATTCCCACTCAACACGATCCTTTTCCTTGTCCTTTTCCCTTTCCTTTTCCTACCATCCGAGATCGTGAGTAAGTATGTCATGGCAACCTGCAATCTATAGGATTTCACACTGGGAGATCCTGTGTGGTACCTTGAACCATCTACCATACCTCTGAGGCCCCAAGATGTGTTGGCTCATGTCCAACCAATTGAGATGATGTTGCACCTACCTCCAGGTCCATCAAAGACTCCTAACATCTCTAGGCCTGCTCCTCTTCCTCCAACAGAGACTGGGGGCAAGGCCACAAAAACCACAACCAATACCATTTACATGATCTCTAGCACTAGTTGCCCTTCCGTCTCATCGACTGTGGAAGATCCACCTGATCTATCTCCGCACCACTTATGCGATGACAGAGATATATGCAAGACTACCTTCGGTTTTACCCCATTCCCTTTAAACCATAGTGTGGAATTGGTTCTTCCAATAAAAGACCAAATTTCGTCATCCCGCCTTGCCAATGACCTTTGTCTCGGCAAGGGGGCATACCTCTTCGCTGACTCAGATAGTCGACTCTTGAAGAAGCTGCGCAACGGGCTCCACCTCAAGAGAGTCTATGCCTGATATAACCACTATGAGTCCATTATAGCGTAGTTTTTTCCCTTTCTTGTTTTTCAACGTTTTTTAGCACAAGTTAGGGGCAACACCATCAGCTGCTAATCCAAAGTCACCCGGAACTGGTTCGAGACACCTCTCACACCTCCGGGCCCAAATGAGACCACCATCTCATGTTTAAAAATTTAATTTCGGTACCATTTCCCACAAGTCACCTTGATTTACGAGCCATGACATGACGATGCAAGTGTCTACGGACCTGTACTTGCATCACACTTCCCGACCGCAACTCATGTGAGTTCTTGGGCCACCACCCATTAAGGAATGTAATTTTACTTTTATTTTTGTATTTATAATTGTCTTTTCCACCGCACCTTACGCGGACATCTAGACCATCGTCCACAAAACCCTTTATTTTTCTTGCATGTATTTGGCATATAAGTGCCCCCGGGCTTGCACTTACATCACATGTAGTCAAGTTCATCCACCACAACACACAAAGACGCTCTCCTGACCTCTGTCCGAGAGCCACCTCGGTTTGCATGCCTTCTGTCGCATCGACTCGCGAGCCTCTGCCGCGATCTATCCCGTGCATGTATTGGTATGTTTGAGAGCCTTCTGCTTCGTCCATACTGTGCATATGACCTTTGGACCTCTATCCACCATCCCGACATGGGGCACCGCCTGTGCTAGGGGCAGGTCTCCCTCTGTCGACACCAACACACATATTCCAAAGGATAGACCCAGAGGTCCATGTATCTTGGTTTCGTTAACCTCATTGATGAGTTCCTTGGACCACCTGAGAGGAGTCCTTAGTGCCACTCGGGATGGTTGTTTCTCACGTGCTTGACTTCAACTACATCATCGCACCATTGAGATTTGTATAGGGTTTTGTCCGTACAATATTTGGTCGAAGACCCTGGATGTCACCTGACTCTAGCACATTGGTGAGTCCACCCGAGGGACCTAAACAGGTTATGTCCCTTGTGATTTATGGGTTGCGTTGGAGACAGTGTTCAGAAGCCCCATCAGTGCTTCGATATACCTTTATGATTGATGCAGCATACTTGTACCACAGAGACTCTGACTCTCAATCAGTGAGTCCACACAGCTATGTACCATTCCAGATCCAGCAGACTATCAGACATGAAGATATAGCATTCCATGAGAATGCCATGGGTCCAATGTACCAGATCGTCATTGTATTCAGCCTCACATGGAGGAAACCATTATGGTAACATCAGTTGTATATGATCGGCTCTTGTATTTTAGAGCATAGATCAAATTATTCTTTTGACATTGTCACGAGCATGGGGATGCCTGCCTCGTCCATATACATGTCACACATTATTTGTATCTCACCCATTGATGGGAACCATATTAATACAAAAACCAAAAGCCACCATTGCCCAGCCCCAGAAGCACCACCTCTATGCAGCAAATCCTATGATGTCCATCGGCCATACGTTGAGCTCCTGCGCTCACACATCAGGGGGCAATTTGTTAACCCAAAAATCCCCCACTCAGCTCTCAATGGCCTACACCACCCAAGGACACCATCTCACGACCCTCATATCACTCCATTAGACCCCCACACCCTCAAAATAGCTAAAGGATGAAGAAAATGGCTTAAAAACCCCAAAAAGGAGCCCAAAATAGTCTCCTAGGAGCTAAAACCCCCCAAAAAGGGCTAAAACCCTAAAAGGAGCTAAAGTTAGGGTGGAAGGGGCTAAAAGCCCAAAAAAGGGGCTAAAGCCCTGACCAAGGGCTTAAAACCCTAAAACCCCTTGAAAAAGCTATAAAAGGAGGGTGGGGGGTCACTCTCAAACAACTTCTCCCTTGCATATTGTTATGCTGCCCATGGATGCCTTGAGACACCTTTGCCTCTCAAGCCACCCACTCCCTCTCCTCCATTTCCATTGAGCCAAAGCTCCCCATCCAAGAGAGGTGCTTCCACAAGCTAGGGCATGGTGTCCCATTTCCATTAGAGAAGGTATAGCTTGTCTTTCATGTCTTCTTTATTTGTTTTCTTTGCTTTCTAACCCTTGTTTCCATTTGCAGGTTTTATGTTTAACATTGTTTTGCAGGTTTTATTGTAGCTTAGGATTTGTTTGTAGGTCTTTGTAGGCGGAACCCTAACTTGTGTTTGCAGAGGGGTTCACCATTGCTTCTCTCTTCTTTCTATTCGTAGCTTAGTTTACTGTTCTGTTCATTTCCATTTCCGTTTTTATTTTCTACATTTACCCACTAGCAGGAACCTACCCTTCTGTCCTATAGACAGAAGGGAGCCATTCCTGCCCTTGTAGCAAGGAGAAATCCCTGCTATAGTTACGGCAGATAAACTATCCAAGGTTTTAATCTAGTTAAATCTACTTACAAGGTTGATGAGATAGATATAATATTCATGAAATTTATATTCATTGCATGGGTTACCCAAAGAAATTGTATCTAATCATGATACACGATTTACTTCTAACTTTTGGAAATGTCTTTATGTAGATTTGGGTATACAACTAAACTTTATTACTTCCTAATATCCACAAAAAAAAGGACAAATATAAATAGTAAATTAGGTGATTGAAGACATTCTTCGCACATATGTGATAGACAAACCATCCAAGTGGGAAGATTATCTACACTTAGCATAGTTTGCATATAACAATGGGAAACAATCCTTGTTGAGAATGAGTCCATTTGAAGCTTTGTATGGTAGAAGTTGTAGGACACCAGTGAGTTGGGATAATCCTGTGAACATAATTGTGCTTGGGCTAGTAATGCTTAAGGAAATGGAATAATAAGTTGCAAAGATCAGGTATAATTTGAAGAAATCCTAAGATATACATAAAATATATGCATATAAGAATTGAGTGCATAGATAATTCAATGTTTAGGATCATATTTACCTCCTAGTGAGGTCAAGGAAAATTTCCTTAAAGCTTGGAAGTTGTTCCAAGCTATCACCAAGATATTGTGGGCCATTTGAAGTGCTTGAGAGAATAGGGTTGGTTGCATATAGAATTGCATTGTATGAAAACAATAGAGCTCATTATGTTTTTCATGCTTCTTTGCTTAAGAAATATGTACATGATCCTAACCATGTGATTGATTGGGATGTGATCCATGTGGAACTCAAGGGAGAGTTCCAAACATAACCACTATGCATCCTTGATAGGAAGGTAAATAATGTAAATATTTATATATGGACCATGTGGTTGGCTTTTCATTCTAACTCAAATTCTATGTAAATATTATGTTGGGAAAATAATAAAATGGTACAAGATGGATGTGTAAAGGGAACTAGAGGGGCTATGATCCCACTAGAGGAGAAGAGGAAAGGGATCATATGGGATATTAAATCCTCTATTGCCAAGTTTCAACCTTAGAAATCATCGTTTTGCTTCCAAGTGCATTAAAGGGGGCCATTTATTTCATTTTGACTATTAAATTCAATCATTGAATGCATGTATGAGGTTGGTGAGAAAAGTATCCTCATGCAGTTATGGAAGTATGTGATGAATATATTTCTATGACATTTGTAAGAGTCCTTTCTTTGATGGTTATAATTTATGTTAGTTATCCTTTCACCATCCTCTCATCTCCTTTGGAGTCTATCACTCATTCTCATGCAAATTTACAATACGTAGATCTTTTCGCTTGATTCCATTTCCATTACCATACTTGACTTTGAAGTAACCACAAATTCAAATTGTTAAGGAGAATCATAGACATTAGAGAGAAGATAATGGTTGTATACATGCATAGACGGTGGTAAATATAGGAACCTTTACCCATTGTGGTTTTGTACACCTAAATGCTTAAGAAGCGATGGACCAAAGTTACATTAGGTTCTCCAACATAATACAATAGGTTGGACTCTTTCTGCACACATTTCTAAGCATTGTAAGGGTTGTATTTCCCAAGGGAACTGTGGAGTAGTAAAGGGAAACGCCTTCCTTGTGTTGTATTGGGAAGTAGAAAATAATGACATGGATGGGATGGATGAATGCGATCCCTATAAATGATTAGAGGTGGTATTTTGGACAAGCATGAGATAAAATGATTATGGGACAAGAGAGAGAATCTCATAGGTGTCTCCTTCACCCTAGTGGCCTCACAACCTGAGTTGGGCATGGTATCTATAGCTAACACCTATGATTGGGTGGAAAATCACTTACACAACCAATTGCTTGCATCTTCTTTGTTAAAATATAAATATTCTCTTTGTCTATGAATATGGAATTATTTAATTTGCTTCATGTGAATAATATGCTTGTTTATAAATGAGGTGTATGTGGATGGAATTTAATTGTCGTTGTATTTTCCATTGATGCAATTATACATACATTTTCTTATTTACGACTTCATTTTATGACCCATGGGAAAAAAATAACCAAGTGTGAAATTCATAAATATCCCCCTCTTATGGTTGGAATGATGGATGGGGATGTGACACCATGAGAGTTGTTTAGTGTGTCAATACCAAAACAACTTTTATTGTTTTAATTTCTTGGTTGATGTGTCTCAATCAATGTATTCATTAGTGTGTATCGATTATTGTTGTTTCAATGGATACAATATATTGTAGTTGTCATTTTTCTACCAAATAAAGTGTTATTTCATGTGAACAGTGGTGATAAACAACTTTATTGTTGCCTTTTCCTTGTGTTTAACTAATTGTCATTTGTAGGGTGGTTTGGTTTCAAGTTTTGAGTTCATCTTTGCTTAATAACATGTGAATTGTAGTGTTTTAACTTTGCTTATTTTCACGGATGATTTGGTCAATAATTTTAAATCATATGTAACATCCTCTTCACCCAATCTGAGTCACAGGATGGGACATTAACTAAATCAAGGCCTCTAAATTTTTTCCCAGTAAGCATAATTATGAATTTATAACATCTAAAATGCATGTGCATATATGTAAATAAAATAAACAATGGTCATAAACTCAATCCACACACACACATCATGCACATATCAACATAATCATTACATGCATCTATAAAAAAACATTTCACATTCAAATACAAAAGAATACTTATGTTTAAACAAAAAATATCCAAGCAGTTGGTTGTCTAAGAGTGTTTTTTCACCCATGCGTAGGCACTTTATCCAACATATACTATTTTTTTTGAGAGGCCGCTCCCAAGCTACGATATGATACCACTAGGGTGAAGGAAACACCTACTGGATTCTCTCTCTCACGCCACAACCTACTCTTCTCATTATGCTAAGAAAAAAACTCATCCAGATCTCTACAGGGATCTCACTAATCCATCATAGTCATCGCACTTCTTCCAACTTCCCCACACAACACAAGGAAGGAATTTCCAACCATTGATCCACAGTTCGCTAAGGAAATCCAACCCTTACAATGCTTACTAGTGTGTGTAGTAAGATTCCAACCCACTGTATGCTATTAGAGAACCTCTTGCAACATTGATTCATGGCTTCTCAAGCATCCATAAGAATAAGAAATCAATGGGTAAAGTTTCCTAACTTGCCCAACCGCTATGCTCACCTGCAACCATCTTTTTCCCTTCAAAGCAGTTTGGTAATGGTCATGAACAACAATGGGAAGCTCTATGTAGTGTAGAAAACATGCATGAGAGTGATCAAAGAGTGTTGAATAGATATGAGATGATGGTGAAAGGACAACTGACATAGCTTCCGACCATAGAAGAAAAGGACTCTAGGAAGCTGACAAAATTGTCACCATCCCCATGCTTCAATAAATGCATGAAGTGACTTTCCCCACAAACCTCACACATGCAATCAATGATTGGGTTTAATAGTCAAGAGAAGGTAATTGGATCATTTAAAGCACATGGAATAATTTTGGATGAGTTCTAAGGTTGATACTTGGAAGTAAAGGATCCAGTTTCCCATAGGCCCCCTTTACTCTTCCTCTCTCGTGGAATCATAAATCCTCTAGTGCTCTTTACACAACTATCTTGGACCATTTTTAGTATTTCCCAACATATTATTTACATATATTTCGAATTGGCATGATAAGCCAACCATATGGTCCAAATAAAAATATATACATCATACATTCCTAGCCATTCACCAGTCGAGCCTTGACCTTGAGCTCCACACTAGGAATCCATATTAGCATATTTGCATCATTTACATAATTTTGATTAAATACATTCCTTGAGTAAAAAATGGGGGTATTACATTCTCTATGCATTATTGAATGATTGAAAAAAATTCATTTATGTTTCTACTTTCCAATACATGTTTGGAAAAATGGCTACGACGGAGTTCCTGGAAACCACACTTGAAACAAATCACCACAAAAATTAAAGAACAAAAGTGTTTACATAGTCGACCGATTATTTGAAATTAATAAAAAAAAAAAAAATGTGTACCAATGAAATATTTTAAATCATTTGGTCATTACTGGAGGACTTAAAAAAACCTAGCAACATTTTTTCTTGCTAATCCATAGCTAGAAATAAAATTGACTTGACATAAACATTGTTGTATGATACAATTTAAACAAAATAAAATAAAAATATGACAACATAACTGTTGTCGGATTGACATTTTAATAATTTATTTAAAAAATGTTCCCAACCTCATGGGCTAGATGCCATGGTGTAGGGGGTAGGTGATTAAACGATGAATTGAGATCCTTCATATATTTGTAGTGCATGAAATGCAGAAAAATGGGCTAATTGGCCTGTCTTTTCATTATATAAAAGAAAGTGCTATATTGAGCTCTTAATTCTTGATTAATACTTTATATCGATAAGTGTTTAGTTAACCCTCATCCAACACCACAATCAAGGATTTTAGCTTATGTGAAAAACTATCACGATTAATAAACTAATTAAACCCTTGATCAAGGTTTTAATGACTTAATTTAGTTTTATATTTTACTTTTTTCATGTCACCTCTTACCAAAAATCATGATCAAAATTCATGGATTCACCCAACATTAAAATTAACTTAAATTTACAAATAAACACATTGATCCGTTCATATTCATTACCAACAATAACATCACTGTAGTATGCTATACGGCTTTAATGGCCACAACTTATATTATAGGCCTGAAATCTACAAAAGGAAACATACAATACCTAATAACTCATATACCCTAAATATCCCAGTACATTTGAACCTTTTTACACACCAAATATTTTACATTCTATACTCACATTCTTTGTCCAAACCTGAAAGTTGGGGATTTGTTCATGATTATGCCTCTTGTGATCCCTATTTTTCTTTATTTTACTGACTGGTCCTAATCTAGTTGGTGACATGTGGATATTTTTTAATGTATAAGATTACAAATGTATATGCATATATTTCTATGACACTAATTTTATGCAAATTGTTTATGACTTTACTGCATATTTTTCCTTATAATTATTAATAAAAGTACTCTACCCATCTACACATCTTGCTTTGAATTTTCCTCATTATTTTAAAGGTCTTCTTCGACCGAGGATTACATATTTACTTATTATGATTTCCATATTAATGTTCTGTAATGCATTTTTCAAATTACCCATCTCCATATCTTAATTTGAATTTGCTTCTATTCTTTTGAATTTCCTTTTAGACTTGTGCAACCATTTTTCAATTTCTTTAGTTCAGTGTATTTTTTAGTTGTATTTGTCAAAATGTTTTGATTCGTATGAATTTATTGCTCATGTCTTCTACATCTACATCTACATATAGAATTGTTTCGAATGTTATTTTATTTTTTATTAAAACAACAATAACAACAACAACAATTATTATTATTATATAAAAAAACAAAAATTATGCATATTTGGCCTCACATCGAGACAAAAAAATGCAAATAAGGATTTTGTGACATGGCTCAATGCAAAGTTGATTTGATGAATACAAACAAGTTTGGGGCTCAATGCAAAGTTGATTCGATGAATACAAACAAGTTTGGGGGAGAATGATGCAAAATGTGCGTTTGCGTCACGTTGTCTCTACATTTTAGACATAAAAGAAAAAGATGAGGCCAATTTCATTTTATTTTATGTAAACTTGTGGGGTAGCGATTGTTGCATCTAAGACAGGTGTGTGGGGCATTCAATAAAAGCATCCAAGGGATATATGATGACCTTCATAGGATTCATTGGATTCCCATCACATAAAACATGAGATTGTTTCTTATCCCCCCCCCCCCACAATTTTTTGAAACAAATTACAAATTTTATTTGAGATTTGGAATTTGGGACGTGAATGTATTTGATTTGGGATTGATATGAGGGTATTTTGAATGTAGGTGGAATGAATTTTATTGTAGGCTTTAAGACATGAAATTCTAAATTACTAAAACAAGGATTTAGGGTTTGCATACCTCATACTCTTGTTCTCCCTCTCTCTCCTTCTTCCTCTTCCTTTTATTCTTATTGTCCTATATTTTTCCCTTCTTAATTTTCTATGTCCCTCTCTTTCTCCTTCTTCTTCCTTCTTTTTTCTTTCCTTTGATTTTTCCCACCCTCCTATTCTTCTTCCTTCCTCTTCCTTTTGTTATTCTCCTCTTTCATCTTCCTTTTATTCTTCATGTCCTCTATCTTCCCCTTATTATCCTCCCTCTCATTCTCCTTCCTCTTCCTCTCCCTCTCCTTCCTCTTCATGTCTTTCCCCTTCCAATTTTTCTCCCTTGCTATGTCTGTTTCTTTTTCTTTCCATTTCTCCATTTCTTTCCCACTACTCCCCCATCCTTTTCTTGTTATTACATTTTTTCTTCCACCCTCCTCATCCCCTTGACTCTATCTCCTTCTTTTTCTTCCCCTTTCTTTCCCTAGCCTCCCCACCTCTTCCTCTTCTTCTTATATTTTTTCTTCCACCCTCCTCGTCCTCCTCAAGCATCGAGAAAGATCAAATCCCTTAAGGTGTAAATATTTTCTTAAATTTCACAGGACTTCCAAAAAAATGTTTGCACCTCAAATGAATTGATCATTCTTGACACTTGATAAATCCATAGTTAAAATGAATATAAGCTGGTGGCTAATGCACCCTTCTTTTACTAGTGGTTCTCATTCCATTGTGGCAGTGATGTGGTGTGACATATAGGTTATGGAACCATTCAGATTGTTTATTACATCATTTTTTTTATGTATCTTGCTACATGCATTTTGTTACTTGTGGTGATGGACCATGTTTGTGACAATGACATGAAAGAATTCAATGGGTAGGAAATTATGAATCATCATAAGTTGTGGAAATTATGGATTTAGATATACACTCAATATTACAATTCAACGACTCTCATAATATAAATATTTATTGGTCTCCTATACACAAACATAGTTTGAGAGTGTGTTTAAGGTTTCTATAATGGTTTATGAGTAATACAAGAAAATATGAAGGTTTCCTTGTAGAATTTACTCTCTCTTCTTGTTTCGTTGCTGCTAATGATGATGTCAATGATGATGCTACAAAAGGTTAGGAAGGTGAGTATTGTAGCAAATATTTTGATATTACACTCTCTTGCACAGGTGTACACATGACATTCTGTGAGAAAGTAATTTTCATATTCAACCCTCTTAGTGTCACAAAGATGACAAATTCTTTCATTCTATAACAATTTATGAATTGTCCATCATGTTGTTTCACTATGGATCTCATGAGAGTTTGCTTTTATTTTAGCAATGTTGATTATCTTCTTTAGGCTAGTTAAAACACAAAGATACTTTTGATCTTTTAGATTATGGTTGATATTGTACCACAACTTCTTCATTTTAGATGTAATCACACTTTAAATTGTTTGAAATAGGCACTTTTTACTACCTCTGAAAAGTGTAATGAAGTGCTCAACTTGGAGTTGACACATGGTACTTTAATAAAAAAATAAAATATCAAGTAAATAATTTTTTTACAATGCAATCTAAGGGATACATATTCCAATTAATTAAAACAAAAAAATTAATGAAACTTGGATACTTCTTGCCATGCAAGCTTGGGTTTGAACACATTTGAGTTTATATATTAAATCAGTATAGATTCATGCTAACTATCTATTTTCACAGTGCCTCAAAAGATTTAATCCCTTTTGACGCTTGGTAAATCCAAAATCTTGGTAGATTAAAAGATCAAAAGTTTTGAGATAAATTTATACTAATATTACCACATACTCTCAATAAAGTAAGACTTGGTTTTATGAAAGGTGTATTATATACTCTCAATAAAGTAAGACTTGCTTTTATGAAAGGTGTATGGTGTTGATACTTTAAACTTAAAAGAAATAAAATGAAAAGCAAACTAAGTAAATTCTAGATTTCTCTTTGAAATATAGAATCGTGAACAATATTACATGGCAATAAAATCCCTTACATATGCTCTCTTAGGCTATGTGATAATTTTCACTTTTATTCTATTCAAAATACCATGATTTAGGAGCATGAATGAATCTTTTCACACCATAAAGAACATAGTCAACTATTATAGGATGTGATAATAATCCATGAAACACACGGTTAATAAGTTTATATTCGTATTAGAAATGGCCGAACATGACCATTTCCCCAGATTTTGAACTTCCATGTTAAAGGATTGTAAATCATCATTACAATTCATGTATATAGCTTAGGCCAGCGTAACTGAAATGAGAATTTATTTGTGGTGAGTGTAGTATTATATCTATTTAGAGTAATAATCTATACAACTGTTTTGAATAATACGATTAATTTAATGGGAATTAAATGCAGTACAATCTTGACGAATTTCTCCATTGCTGCGATCAGTCCTGACTCTCAGGCTTCCCAGCTTTATCATGGCCGCAGCGAAGTTAGAGAAAAAGAGCTCCTGAGAGCTCGCCAATCTCATGACTATGTCCCTCGTTTCGCTATCTCCGCTAAACAGAATCTGGTCTGAGAACAAAACTCCTCTGCCTGCCATCAGATTCTTGAAGTAAGTGTTATCAAATACGAATGGCGTGTTTATATCAATTGCTTGGAATTTGGAGGGATCGCCCACTAAGGGGCAGCTGGCCTGCAGTGTTGTCACGAAGCCTGGTTCCATAGTGGGATCGGTTCTCGTCACCGGAGAAAAATTGTAGAGCCGATTGGTGAATTCTCGGCACTGGGAGAAACCCACAGTATGTGCACCTGACACATATACAAAAGTCTTTCAAAATGGAAAAATCTCTCAACAATTTCAACCAACCATGTTGAATTGCAATGGAAATAGCTTACAGTGTTATTTACGTTTGAGTTAAACTCTAGATTATTTGTACTGAGTGAAAATTTTGATTAAAATGATGTAAAAATTGTTGAAATTGCATTTTTAGTTTGTTGAAATTGCATATAAGATGTGTTAAAGGGGTTAGTTATCCAGTGTTAAATCTATTTTTATAAGCAGAATTACAATTTCAACAACCAAAATCGCAATTTCAACAAAAATTACCTACCATATTTCAGCAAATTTTGTTAACAAAAATACAAATAATCTATAATTTAACTTACTCATCTGCGGCCTACCTGATAAAACGACCATTTCCGTGACAGAGAAGCCCAAGGCAGCAAAGCTGTTGATAAGCTGGGCAGCGTTCATGTTAGCTCCAGGAATTCTACCCACACTGGTGGCAGCCTGAGAGGTGAGTCCGTCTAATCTACCTTTTGTGACTTCCCAATTTGGACCTCCGAGCAATGCCACTGCATCCCTGGCTGCTAGTGCTATAATATCGGCACATGACACCACGCCCGGGCAGGCCCTTTCCACTGCTCTCTTGATCTCAACGATTGTGTCGAATGCGGTTTGGGTAATGTTGTTCTCTGCCAAATCTCTTTCTGCGGTATTGAATGGAGTCGAAGAGATCATGATTGACGCATCGCAGCCCTATCAATTACCTTTAATTAATTAGCATTGCAAACAAATCAATATCCTGCAATATCGATAATAACCTTTGTCCATTTTGGTGTCCATTGTTACTTTTTCAATTCTATGCAGGTAGCGAGGTGCTTTATAAAAGCCACTATTGTTGTTACTAATTGTCTGTAGGCAGGTGTTTTATAAGTGGTATAGAAAATGTTGTAGTATATAGTTGTATATTCGTTACAATTAGATTAATCTGATTGATTCATTAAAGAAAATCCAAAACTCAAATAATATTTAAAAATATACAAACTTAACTAATACATCCACATAGTTTGTGGTTGGATCATGTGGAAATAGTTATGGAATGGAAATCCACATAGTTTGTCACGTCGAAATAGTTATGGAATGGAAATCCACATAGTTTGTGGTTGGATCAGGTAGAAATAGTTATGGAATGGAAGAGAATTTGGATTTTTTTTTTTATATTCCTCATATTCTTTTAGTTAAACTGGTTCTAGTGTGAGTTATCCATGCCTAGTTACATGTTATCAGAGACATTCTTCTTATTATCTATTTATCAACTATCAGCTTTTTTTTATATTATTTTTCTTTTTATCTCACATTCTTGTAGATATCTACCATGAACTATTGGTTATACATTCATCATCTATGAATTAGTTATGAGTTATCCATGCATTGCTACAAGTTATCCATTCATCACCTAGCTACCAGTTATATTCTTTTTTTAATAATTGTTTATTTCCAATTTTGAACCACTACCATAAAATCAATCTAGACACTACACTTGTCTCATCCTTGTCCTTAGATAAAAAAAATATAGGCCATAATCCACCACAAATCTCAAATAAAAACGTTTATCGACTTAATTACAATATTCCAAAGCTTTCTATCCCACTTTTCAAAACTTTATATACCAACTTTTTTATAAACCTATATGAACTAAATTCTATCCCACTTTTCACAGCTTTCCATCCCAACTTTTCTATGGACCTATATGAGCCAAATTTTATGCTGTTGTTCTAGTATTCGCATTACTCTGTGCCAAATCTTTTGAACATAGCATAAAAAAAGGGCTAAAAAAGAATGAAAGTAGTGTAAATCCTTTTGGAAATTGAATAAGAAAGAGTGAGCACAACGTAGCTTGATGAGCTGCAAGGGGATATGAATACATGGATTATTTAGTTGCCACTCGTCCATACAGGCATGAGGACGTCAGCAAATGTCCAATTTTATCAAGATTATCATATTTTCACAGTGAGGCTAAAATTAACTAGCCTGTTATACCTAAGGTATATTTCAAAGTCTTCTGAACATCGATTTTTGGCTCCAAGAACCATTCAAATTCTGCACAGTGAAACTCTGCCTTCTGGGTTGCAGGTGGTCTAGTCGTTGGAGACTCTGTCTCTTCACTACTGGTGGAGGGCGTTGTTGTGCTCCTGGAGTCTTAGCATCTTCCTTTGTTAGATTCTCTGGATTGGCAGGTGGATCGGTTGTTGGAGGTCTCTGGCACGTGGTGGGAGTGTCTTGGAGGATTTGTGTTGTTCTTTGCACCTTGGCATTTGAGCATTGCGAGATGCAGTCATTGCCTTAGCTCTGGATTCCTACTCCTCTGCCTTCTGAAGGAGGCCTACATGATCCATGTTGCGTTGTTGAAGCTTCTTACTGTGCTGTGTGGTATGTTGGCACCCTTTGTGAGGGGTTTTGTTTGAATACCTTCTTCAAGATATTGGATCCTCCTCTCTGGAGTTTTTGTTTGCTGGAGCAGTTCGAGAGATGAACCTTTGGAAACCTTGCTCCTCTGCCTTTTCTCTATTCAGAGAAGGAGGCCTTCGTGAATTTAAGATCTGTGGGGCAACTTGTTTCTTGAGTCTGTCTTGGTCTCTATGTGCAGTTCCTGGTGGCTGCAAGTTTTTTTGATATGAGGGCATCTGTTGAAGTCATGGTGGTTGGAGGGGGCCCCTCCCCTTCCCCTGATCTTAATGCCTTCAAGAGACTGGTGGCTTCAGGAAACAAGTGGAAACTCAACTAGATCCAACAATCCTTTTTCAAGAAGCTTGATAATACTCCTACGGTGGACCTTCCAGCAGATCAACCTTGCCGAACATCCCCAAACATTGTTGAGCGGGGCCTCATTGGCCAGTTCACTGTGCTTTTGCCTTCCCCCAAGGCAATCGAAGGGCGGGTTCAAAGGAATTAGAAACCTCTTATCTCCAAAGACATATGCAACAATTTGATAGGTAAGGGATACTATGTCTTTCTCTTTGAAAACTCAGCAGATAGAGATTTAATCTTTAGAAATGGGCCATATTTCATGGGTCCTCAAGGTCTCTACCTAAACAAGTGGACTCCGGATTTTGATCCTAATCAAGATGTTCCTTCTGCTGTTCCGATTTGGGTTAGGTTTTCGCATCTTCCTCTCCATTGTTGGAACTCGAGATCTATTGAAGCTATAGGTAACACCTTGGGGAAATATATTGATAGGGATGAAAGAAGAGACCAATATACTTGTGCCAGAATCTGTGTGGAAGTGGATTTGGAGGTAGGGATTCCTGAAGCTATCAATTTGATAGTAGCACACTGGTCATATGTGCAACAGTTAGATTACGAGCAATTTCCCTTTAAATGCATATTTTGTCATGGTTATGGGCATTTTTCCAGATCTTGCAAGAAAAAAGTTGAGGAAGAAGCTATTAACGAAAAGGGTGAACAATGGACTCAAGTTCAAAAATATAACTTATCAAAGCAAGGAAACAAAGCTAAGGGACAAAGAGGAGAAATGGGGACGGGTAGCAATCTCTCCGGGCATAAACAGAAAGAAAATGGAGCAGCTATGAAGGAAACATCATCTACAAACAACTTTGAGGTTTTGAGCATCCCTAATGAACAAGTGCTATCAATGCTTGAAGAGGGAGAAGTCCCTCAATCTCAAAATCAGGCAAGTGAAGAAGTTAAAGGTCTAGTGGAGCCAGATCTTGGTTCTCTTGTAGATTCATTCTCCTACATATGCAGATATGGAAAAAAAGGAAACCAATCGACAACTCTGGATTATCAGATGAAGATCCCCTAGAGAGGTCTTCCAAAAAAGGGCGTAAATCTCATAAGACGGTTCGGGAGGAAGAAGCCGAATGTCTTAAGATGTAAGGAAGTCAAGCCACTATAGAGATGTCAATCAGTAGGAATACTTGGGCCAGACCTTCAAAAGGAGGTCCTCTTCCTTCCGATAATAATAAATAATGAACATCCTCTCTTGGAATTGCAGGGGGCTGGGTAACTCTTCGAAAGTAGAAGCTGTTAAAGACCTAATAAGAATGGCTTCCCCTGATATTCTTCTTCTCCAGGAGACGAAAATTGATGAGGGAAATCTTCTGTCCATAAGTAAAATGATATGGAAAAAGTCTGAAGGAAAGGCTATGAGTGCTCGGGGTTCTTTCGGCAGTCTTGAAACCTTATGGTCAGAAAACCTTTTTTCTTTGTTAAATTCATATGAAACGTAGAATTGGATTTTCATCGAGCTCAAGCACATCTCTTGTAAGATATCTTTAGCCATATTCAATTTATATGTTCCTGTTAATTCTCATGAGAAAAAAGAATGCTGGAATTCTTTGGCTGAGTTTTTTGCAGCAAATAATCTATCTAACATTTTAGTGGCTGGAGATTTAAACATTATTTTGGATCCTAAAGGAAAAAGTAGGAATCTGTGGCAGAGATCCCATGCATAATGCAGTGGAGCACGTCATCTCAGTCTGGGATCTAATGGATTTTAAACCTAAAAGAGGTAGATATATATGGAGTAACAACCGTTCTGGGGCTGCCAGTATTTCAGCCAGACTAGATCATTTTCTAATTCATAGTTCTGTGTTATTGGAAAATAAAATCATCTCCACCAACATTCTCCCAAAACTCACATCGGATCACAAATCTATCTTGATGCAGTTTGAGGATGAAGAAGACCTCGGTCACATCCCTTTTTTGGTTCAGTCCCTTGTGGATTGACAGAGAGTGTTTTTTGTCCATTGTTTTTAATGCGTGGAGTATTATGATTTCAGGATCTCCAAATTTAGTTTGAGAAAAGAAATTAAAAAATACTAAATGCGCTTTGAAGGATTGGATAAAACAATCTTCCCTTTCTCCTTTCAACGTTAGAAAACAGGTAGTGGATAATTTGGTAGCTATTCAATCGTAAATAGAGGACTCAGAGATCACTCCTGCATTGTTGGAAAAAGAACAAATGGCTCAGCTAAATTCTTTCTCAGCGTTTAGGTAGGAAGAAGAATTTTGGTGATTGAAATCTCGAAGTTTATGGTTGATTGTCAAAGATAGAAATGCCTCTTTTTTCCATTAACAATTTCGTGCTAGACTCTCCCACAACCATATCTCAGAAATCTCCTCTTCCGCTGGGGAATCCTTTAAAGGCATATCTCAAATCAAACAAGCAGCTGAAGTACATTTTCAGAGCCAGTTTAAAGATGATGGAGCTACTGATTCTAGCTTAACCTCTGATTTTCTATCCAATGTCCCTAGTCTTGTGAGTGTGGAGGAAAATGTGGAGTTAATGAATCCCTTCTCGGAGGATGAGATCATTAATGTTATTTGGTCTATGGATCTAGACAAAGGTCCTAGCCCTGATAGATTCTCTTTTCACTTTTATAGAGTATGTTGGAATATAAACAAAAAAAATCTTCTCAGGATGGTCAAAGATTTCCAGTTTAAATCCAAAGTTGGTGGAAGTACCAACTCCACCTTCCTTGCTTTAATCCCCAAAGAAGTTAAACCCTCCTCCTTTGATCGATTTAGACCTATTTCTCTTTGTAATGCATCTTATAAAATCCTCTCTAATCTCTTAGCTAACATGCTCAAACCTCTGCTTGGAAAGCTGATCTCTCCTCTCCAAGGTGGATTTGTAAAAGGGCCTCACATTCTGGATAATGTAATTCAAGTTCAGTAATCCATGCACTCCAGCTTCCACAGAAATGAGAAGGGCATGTTAATAAAACTAGAGATGGAAAATGCTTTTGACAAGGTTAAGTTGTCATTCCTTTACAAAGTTATTAACTCATTTGGCTTCAAATCAACCTTTATAAATCTGATCAAAGCCTGTACTGATAAACCTTGGGTAGCTCCACTAGTCAAAGGAAGACCAATTTTTTTTTTCAAGCCTCTAGGGGTCTTCGTCAGGGTTGTCCGCTATCGTCGTTTATATATATTCTAATCGCAAATTATCTGAGTAGAAAGCTAAGTGCAGGTAAAAGTGAGGGGATTATCCTGGGCTTAAAGTCAGCTAGTGATGTTGACTCTATCAACCACGCCCTCTTTGCAGATGATATGCTACTTTTGGGTGGGGCTTTGTTGAGGTTGGCAAGAATCCTTAAAGAATTTATGCATCAAATTTCTATCATTTCTGGAGCTCTCATCAACAATCGTAAGAGGCTTGTGTATGGTTGGCATGCAAATCCCTCAACTATTGCAAATATTTCTCAAATTTTAGGATTGGAAGGTTTTGTCTCTTGGGATAAGGTCAAGTATCTGGGTCTTCCTCTAACTCTGGGCCAAAATAATCCTGCGCTTTGGTTGGAAATTATTAGCAATTTAAAAGCCAATATTGCCTCATGGGGTGGTCATTGGCTAACCATGAAAGGGAAGCTTGTTTTAATCAAATCAACCCTCTCAGCTCTTCCAGTTTATCAATCTTCTCTCCTTATGGCTCCAAAATCGATTGTGGATCAGATCTCCAAGTTGATAAGAGACTTCCTCTGGCGAGGCGACAAAGAAAATTAGAGTCGATTGCACTTGGTTAACTGGGACACTATTAAGAGACCTGTCCTTGAAGGTGGTCTGAATATTCGAGACCCAAGATTGGTAAATATTGCCATGTGAGGTAAGTCGTTGTGGCATTTCAACAAAAAACACCCTGCCAGTCTATTTTTTTGGAAAAAATACCTTAAAGGTGGATCCCTTTGGAACTTGCAGTTGTCTAATACTCAGAAAGGCAATATTATCTGGAATCTTTGCAGAAAAGTCCTATAATTCTTCACTCAACAATTGTATCGTGTACCTGGAAACGACAATTTTTTTTATGGGATGATCAAAGAAACGGTAATTCTCCTTTCAACTCTGATCCTTCTATTGTCAAAATCAAAGACTGGTTGGCCAATAAAGGCCTTTTGCAGCTATCAGACATTTCTAATTGGGATTGTTCAGGAAGTTGGTCAACGTGGGTTTTCCTAGAGATGCTAGACCGTGAAGGTTCTTCGCTCAAATTTCAATTTTCTCTGTTGTTAAAAAACTGAACGGTTTGGCCCCGATTCACACTTCTTGCAGGGACACGTGGAGTTGGGGAGTTTCAGGCAGTTATTCGGCAGCAACAAGATATGAGTCTCTTCAAACTTCTTCGACATCTCCTCACAGTGCAAATTTCTGGAAATTAGTGTGGCAATCTCCCAGCATTCCAAAAGTCAATTTCTTCTCCTAGATTCTCATGCACCAGAGAGCTCTAACAGGTGAAAACCTGCTAAAAAGAGTTTTTTTTGGTCCTTTCAGATGTTGCTTTTGTTTGCAAGCTGATGAAACTTCAGATTACATTTTTGTTGGATGTGTATATACTCAGAAAGCTTGGGCGCAATTCTTGAGTGGTTTGTCGGTCTCTCCTCCTTCTAACACTGAACCTGTAAATATATTTGCCAATTGGAAGCTTAGGTATCCAAGAATTTATTCCACTAAAAAGAATGGAGAAAAATATGGCAAGCTATCCCACAATTCTTTTGGCGGAAAATTTGGTTTGCAAGGAATGATTTGATATTCAATAGCAAAGCCATTAAACCTGAACTAGTTGCAACTAAAGCTAAGGCTCTGCTCCTGGAAGTTGTGGGAAACATTTATCTTGATCCCCATAAAATGAAAGTTGAACATAAATGGCTTGGGTTGTTAAAGGTGGACAAAATTTAGTTGAGTTCCGGAAGACCTCTTTCCAGTCCATTTTGGCAAGTAAGACGTTCCGAAAAAGAATTCTCAGATTGGTGGCAAAGCAAGAATAAAGCTTCAATCTTTTCTGATGGTGCGTCAAAAGGAAATCCGAGGAATGCTGGAGCTGGTGGTCTAATCTTCTATGCGGGAGGAAGGCTACAAATCAGCTTTAGTTGGGGATTAGGCCATCTTTCAAATAATCAAGCAGAATTATATGCTCTACTAAAATCCTGTCAACTTGCCAAAGAAGTTGGGCACACCAATCTTCAAATATTTGGAGACTCAAAAATCATAATAAAAGTTTTAAATTTTGCTTCAAAATTGTGCTTGGGTCTCATCTTTTCATATTCTTCGTGAATTGAACAAGTCGGCAGATCTTAAAGCAAACCAAGTTTGTCTCCTACCTCAAAGAATGCTAAGGGTGAATGACTAACCAAGTTGGATGCATCTTATTCCATAACTCTGAAATGAGATTTAGTGAAGGACTAGAAATGTATATTTGTGAAAAGATGTAATTGGGCGAAAGCCTTTCAAATATCTTCAGCAATTAAAAAAAAAAATTTAAAATTAAAAATAAAAACAAATAATTTTTTTTATAACTAACCTGTTGTGCAGGCTTTAGTGCCACGGAGGCAAGCTTTAATACTATGGAGACTGCTTAGAATTGGATCTCAAGCAATTTAAGACCTACTGAACAGCTCCCATAACATTAAAGCCTGCTGCATAAGCTGGTTATTGACTAAAACCACCATAGCTAGACTGGTTTTTGCAAACTGTCTGAAAGTGGGTTACCGATAATATGGCCAGATTTAACTGAATTCGTGCACGTCTTCTTATCACCTGAACGGATTTGACCCTAATCATATTTTGATTGGCTACTTCTCACTGTAACTTTTGCTAATTGAAGGAGATTGATCATATGCCCTATGTCTTACTATTACTTTTTGCGTTTGCGTTGATTCGGTCAACGACTCCATTTGAAAGAAGGAGAAACCTATGTGAAAAATTGCATGAGAGCAGTTTTATCGACAGATCTTTTCATAGTTTGGAATTAGGCAACCAACTGCATCCATAACTTTTAATTTACCTTTGTCCATAACTTTTAATTTACATTCATCCATAACTTTTCTACCATGTCTAATTTACTTTCAGACCAAAACAGAAAACAAAAATGATATACCAAAGATGGTCTCCATGTACTTGAATAACCTTCATCATACACATTTCAGTAAAATATTATATAAGAATTGGACTTTATTTTCACAATTCCATTTCAATAAAATTATATAATTTTGATAAAGTATTCTATAGGATTTGGATTTTTTCACAGACCCGAAACCTTCATCATACACATTTCAACAAGGTATTCTATAGGAATTGGGCGTTTTACACAATTCCATTTCAAAGATTATATAATTTTGATAAACTAATCTATATGATTTGGATTTTTTCACAATTCCAATTCAATCGGATTATTGCACCCTACAATTTCAGTAATACAATTCCAACTATTCTTTTAAATTCCTGAGAACGACCAACCAAGATAATCAAGAATTGATCAGACAAAACAATTCATATTTTTGAAGTATAATAATGCGTTAATGCTTGAAGAAATGGCACCTGAATAAAACAGTCATGGAAAAAGAGCCGCAGAGTGGAAGGGGCCACCACATTTGATCGGGCTGACAGCGCTCTCATCGTTTCAAACACTATCTGATCTACATTGGGACACGAAAATCTGTAGAAATTTGGCGAGAGCTGCCCGAAGACGGCGGAGCGATCCCTCGATATTCCATAGATTATGAGAGCAAGAAGCCTGAGAATAAACTTGCAGGCTGACATTAATGCGTTGATGAGGTGGGCAACTACAACGAATGGATTATGGAGTCCTGGCTGCCTGCAATGAGTTGAATACACATGAGCTGAGCTGATGAGCGCAACAAGAAAGCTGCATGGACACCATTTATAGACGCGAGTTTGTCCAGACGAAGAAGAGGAGAAGGATCCTGATTCCTTCTCCGTCATGCGTGCATTTGCAACCTCAAGCTGGCAACTGTGGAGCGGGCCAACCAATGCACCTGTCCCAATTTCGTATTCACCACCTCAGTTGCAGACAAGTTTGTTGGGGGTTATAAACCCATTTATGACTCTCAACCCCACCCATGGCATCACGCTTCTGCTTCAGTCCAACAAAATCCATTGCCTCATTTACTTTTTCTTTGAAACTATGACTAAATAAAAATCCATTCTTCCATCTATAGTTTAAAATGAGATTCTATCTTTAATGAAGTTTAATTAATATAAACATCTTTAAATAAATTTTCATTTTTAAAAATCTTTACATTTTATCAAAATTTCATAAATTTACATAACCTAATAACACCTTACATTTATAATAGTGTACATTTCATGTATTAGTTGCATTAATTTTTATTTTTAAAAAACCTTAAATTTTATCAAAATATCATAAATTTACATAACCTAATAACACCTTATATTTATAATAGTGTACATTTCATTTCATAAATTTACATAACCTAATAACACCTTACATTTATAATAGTGTACATTTCATGCATTAGTGTCATCATTAATGTAGAGAAGCAACTTAATATTTAATATATTATTATTTTATTTATTTAAGTTTTATTTTTCCAACCCAAACCTAATGTCTCCTTCCATCATTAGAGTTTGCACCTTCTAGTCACTTACAAAACAATTTTTTGTAGTAATCTTTCTTATATCTGCTTGTTAACAATTTTTTGTAGTAATCTTTCTTATATGTGCTTGTTAACAATATTTTGTAGTAATCTTTCTTAAATCTGCTTGTTAGATGAGCATGTTATCTAATACGTCTTCTTTGTGAAGTGTAAAATAGAGAAAATTTTAAGGATCCATAATTTTCTCAAAGTGTAAAAATCTTGCTGAATTTTACTAATTCTTAAATTTGCAACCATACAATATGTCATAATTTTTTTTTTAAATATTTAAATTTTTAAGAACTTTATATAGTTTTTGGATAATTTTGACTATTTTTAGAGTAAAAAAAATTATCCCAAGGAATTTGGACCAATCACCTTTGAATAATTAACAAATTGGCCAATCTTTTTTTTAGAAAAAAATGTTGAAAAATAGTCTATGAGCTAAATTTCGTCCCTAAAATTTTCCTTGGACTATAAAACCATGATCACCGGGTTTAGAACCTTCCTCTACCAATTGTGAGAGAAGTAGGTTGCCACATGGCTTCAGCTTTTGTGATGAATTACTCTCTATCCTAACAAGTGCCAAATCTATTCTCGAATCTCTAGGTCTCTAGTCCTAGATACGTGAAACTACCATGATATTAAAAAGTTCTTCATTCTTAAGCACCTGAGTGGCTCTAATGGTTAAGAACATCTGTTATCTCCTTGGAGGTCACAAATTCAAAACCGGTGGGGGGTAGGGTCGCTCATTGGCCTGTTGTGACAAGGATCGAAGGGTAGACGACCCTTGGGATAGAGGCTCACCTCGGTGGGCTTCGGGATGTCCCGGCCCCTGCTAAGCCACAAGTTATTGGTATATCTGGCTTGCAAAATGTTGGATATACTCTTGAGAGGTTACTATTCCCATGGTTAAAAAAAAGTTATTTGTTCTTGTAAGTTGGATGCTTCAAACTAAAGTTAACTCAAAGTTAATTTCATACCTGACATGGAATATGTATTTATCCTCCACATGCTCCACAAATCTTTCTTTATGTATTTATCCTCCATGTGCTCCACAAATTAATTGATCTTTCTTTGGGATTCCATTGATAATGAAACGAGCTTCATGACTAGAAAAAACAAGTATGGGCTGGGATATGAAGATAGTGTAGTAAAAATGTCCTTAAAATAAGTTGTATATTCGATCCTTGTATTATTGTAACACCTTGGTCATCCCTCAAATATTACTCACATTTGCTTGAGATAAAGATAACTCCAATGATCCTTGTATTATTGTAACACCTCGGTCATCCCTCAAATATTACTTACAAATTTGCTTGAGATAAAGATAACTCCAATTGAATTCATTGCTACGAGATCCAAGTCCTTGGCATCAACCATGATGACCTCCATAGTTATTATTAGTTCTTTGTCAAGTATGGTCACCATAGTTACTATTAGTTCTTTGTCAACTACTAGCTTCCTCTTCTTATGAATTTGTTTATTGCTTGTTTCCTCTTCCCATAAAAAGTGCATAATTGTATCTTGGCTACTTCATCATTGGTCATATTAGTTTGTAGGAATTTGAGTACACCGGGGTCTACAAAGGATGGGAAATTCCTAGTGATCATGCACACCATTAGCATGGTAGTTTTGCTTATGGGAGTATGTATTTTTTATTTAGAGATTCTTTTAATATTTTCTTTGTAATTTTTTTTGTTTATTATCTACTTTTACTTATGCTTCGGTTATATGGGATTTATCTTATTGACCAATATTTTATTACATTCATTCATAAAGGAGGTTTTAAATTGTGAAAAATAAGGTTAATATATTGTAGGTATTTGGTGGTGGTGGTGGTGGGGCTAGAGTAGGGTATGGGGAGTTTATAAGTATTAGGGGGATATAAAAAAGGGTAACTAGTAAAAATAAGGAATATATCCTAAAACTAGGGTTTTTTAATTGGAAATGTGTGTTCAAAGGGGGATGAATAAAAAAATTTTGGTATGTATTTATCAATATCTAGTGAAATGAGGAATTCTTTAATATCCCATGGAATAAATGCACAATGGTATAGTTTCACTGAGTGGCTATGGCCTATGTTTTTTTTTTAAATTTCTTCTTCCTTTGATAACTTTTCCTATGCTTCCTCTTTCTTCCTTCTTTGTTCTTCCTCTTCTTGTTTTTTCTCACATTTCTCTACCTCTTATTTTTCTCTCAGCTCCAACTTCTACTTTTTCTTGAGAATTCATTTTCAATGTTTCCTTCTTTACCTATATTATTCCATAATACTTTGATTTATGTGACTAACTTTATGCTTCAATGTTATTTTTATTCTCTTTCGTTGCTACCATTTTTCATAATCTAGCATACAGTTCTTCATATGTAAATTCCCTTTGTTTTTCCTCCTCGACTTATTTTCCTCATAAGAGTAGATGAAGATGATTCCTACATATGAGTGATGACTATCCACAACTTCCAATGGGCCTTTTATCTAAAATCTCTCTTCTCCAAAATTGTAATTTGACAAGGTCTCTCCCTCCATCTTTTTAAATAATAATTGGTCAATCCATAGATGCTAGTGTAAATTGTGTATTAAGAAAATAAGTTATTTTGTTAATGAGGTAGGTAAGTATAAAACATATGAATATTTTTTGGTATGTGTTCTTTCTATTAACCAATGCATTAGGTACATGATATTGGTAGTGTATAGGGAGTTTTGTTTGCTTCATAAATGATGATGTAAGTAGACTTGTCATCTAAGTACTATTCGCCAATCTATTGTAATATCCTCCAAGAATCTTGGAGATGGTTTTCCAAAACATAAGCTCAAATAAATGAGTGAAGAAACGATCTCATATTTATGTGTACCCTCTAAGAATCTTGGAGATGGTTTTCCAAAACATAAGCTCAAATAAATGAGTGAAGAAACGTTCTCATATTTATGTGTAATGGGGCATGTAATTATGCTCCCCTGGAGCTTTACAATGCACATGGAATGAAGGAAAAAATGAGGTCCATGCCCATCCCATCCTAAGGAATGTGTTGGAGGAACACATAACATCTAAGCGATAATCAAACATGTAAAATATGGGTCAGAGGCATGACATTTAACTCTACCATTTGCATTAGTTAATGTAAAATACAATCTAATAAACTATTTCCCCTTTTCCACAATCGTGTGAATGAGGGATACGTGTTTATATATTTTCTTCATACAATATTATTAGTGATTGTACTACATACATGTAGGTTCCTTTGAGGTTGGTATTTGGGTACACCCCTCCATCTTAGGCTTTAAATGTTCCTCCATCCTCATAAAACTCATGGATGTTCTCATGGTATTTTCTTTGTACAAGAAAAATCTCATCCTCATTCATTATTCATATGCTCATATATTGGGCGAAACGTATCACACATATCCAAGTCAGTGAGCATGAAAGAGGTTATGTATCTACCTTACTAATTTATTATATTCTTTGTATCAACATGTGCATGCTATATGAGCCATATGGCTCAATCCTTTTAGCACACGGGACTACCCTTAGTTTGGTAACACTATATATATATATATATATATATATATATATATAACCTTTGAAGATTCCTAAAAACATTGATCTCTTCATTTTGTTATTTAGTACAAGCTCATAATAGGATGGGAGGTATTTTCAATTTTAATTAACAAAAATGTCAGTTTAATTTGAAATATCAACATGAATTAGTTGTCTTTAATTCTATGGGATGATATCCTATGGCTTTTGTTTCTTTGGATTATGTTACTTTCAATTTTTCTTCTTTTCTTTCTTAGGAATCATGTACAAAATTTTGCAATCCACCTATTTTGAAAAACACACTACATTAGTAAGGTTAGGAAAATCATTCAAATAAACCTAAGATGAAATCATTCTAGTTCTAATCTTCTTGAGCTACTGTTATAAAACAAATTCTCCATATAGCATAAAAATAGAAACAAGAGTAGATTCATGCCTTGATAATGATAAAGGGTTACTAAATAACAAGCCTTTTCGAGGGGTCAACCTCCTTTTGCAAAATATCCAATGCACAAAACAAGATTATATGATCTACACAAATGAATCTCCTTTGTTATAATTAGGAAATGAATCGATCATAATGTAACCTACCACTAAGTTGACATTACCATAACTAATAGACTATTAATGAATGATCGTTAGGGCCTTAACATAGCCCCTCTTTAAAAGAACTTTTTCCATCAAATATTGTAATCATAGGGTGTTTCTTCATGAATTCCTCATTTTGCTAGATATAGATTCTTTTGGAGGCATATTCTTCCATTTGATTAGGTACCCCATAATGGTTCTATTTTAAATAGATAGAGAATTTTGATTAATACATTTTTTGGTTCAAGAATCAATTTCTGTTATTCATCTAATTATGGAAGTTCAATTTGCATTTGCATGGTTTATCCCAAAACATTTTTTAGGAAAGATACATGAAAATATTTATGTTTGCAAGAAGAAGGAAAATCCAACTCATAAGCTACTCCAATCTTGTGAATAATCTTGTAGGGTACATAAAGTTTTTGATCTATTTTCTAATTCTTTTTATTTGTTTGAGTATCTTTCTTAGAAGGTTGTAGTCTCAAATATGCCTAATCACCCTCATCAAATTGTCTTTCACTTTGATGGTGAACTACTTTGCACATCATCCTATTTTGGGTCATTTGAAGGCTTTCTCTAAGAATTTGATTTTTTTAGTCTTTTCCATATGTGAATCTATTTCTTGTGCTTTTGAATGGTCCTGGAAAAGGATGTCATACTAGGAGCTGGATAACCATAAAAGGATTCAAATGGTGACATCTTAGTGTATATATGATAGGTGGTAATATACCACCATTATTATAGAGGAAGCCACTTAACCCATTGATATTTCTTATATGAAGAATATAAGAGAAGATAACCCTCTAAATATTTGCTAATTTTTCCATTTGACCATCTATTTGTGAATGATCTTCTAAGCTCATAGCTATTGTTGTTCCCCTTATCTTCCATAACTCTTTCCAAAAAAATCATGTGAATTTTGGATTTTCATCACTTACTATTACATTAAGAAAGCCATGAAGTATTTGAACTTCCCCCATGGACACTTCTGCCACTTGGCTTGCAGTATATAATTTTATCCATGACAAAAAATGACATCCTTACCTTCTAATTTTGGTAAAATTGAAATGGTATAAGAGTCCCACCTTTGATTAGGTATGTCTAAAGGTTGAAGTAACTCTAGAGGATTGAATATATCTCCTTAATTTATTTGGAACATCTGAAAATATCTTACAAATTCTTGAATATCTTTCTTCATTCCTTCCCCCAAATATCCTTTTTGGTACTTTGATATGTTTGAAGGAAATTTGAATATATTTCAATTGGATATTTATGGGATTCCCTTAATATTTTTTGTTTCAAATTTGGTTGAGGGCATCGAAATTTTCCCTTCCACCAAAGGGTATCTCTCTTCCACTCCCAATGTTCCATTGTGCTTTTCCCTTCTTGTATACATTGTATTTTTTTCCTAGTAATATTTTTTCCTTGGAATTCATGGTGAGCTTCTTTCAACCACAAAGGAATGGTAGATGTAATGGAATACAAACTGGAGGATTCTTCTATTATGTAAAGAGCATCTACTACCACATTTCCCTTCCATTTCTGATAGATAATTCCAAAATCAAATCCTTGCAGTTTTTCTACCCATTTTTGTTTCTCTTTTGATGACAATATTTGCTCCAAAATTTAACTTAGGCTGTCAAGGTATGTATTGACATTAATGTCTCCCCATGGGATATTGTTGTCATTTTTATTACATGTAAAATTTAAACCATTTAGTTTCCATATATGTATTTCACCAATCTTTTTCCCTTGGATTGTTTACTTTCAAAATCCAACAATCTCTATTCTTGCATTAATACCACTCCAATCCATTATCTTGATGCACTGCATTAAACTAAGAATGTTTAACCAAATTTAGGTGTTTCCAATACTGGTTTAGAAGACATATCATCCTTTAATAGTGGGAATCCCAAGATCACCTAATAATTCCATGCAAATAATTTTTTCTTCAAGAGAGATGCGAATGGGACTACAATGCATGCATGATTATTAATTTCCTATAATATCTTGTAAAACCCAAAAATTGTCTAAACTTCTTTATGTTCTTAGGATAGAGGCATTTTGATAGCTTGAATGTTTTGAAGGTCCACCTTGACCCCTTTATCTTGAAATAATTTGACACAAATTCTTTATTTATTGTTTCTTGAAAGAACACTTTTGGAAATTCTACATACAAATGATTATTATCAAGAATTTGTAGGACTTGATCCAAAATTTTGTTCTTCCCATGATTTTCTATAAAAATCAAAGAAAACAATAAAAAAATTTCTAAGACGAGGTTGAAAAGTTCAGTTCATAAGGATTTGAAAAGTGGAAAGAAAATTAGTCAATCCAAAAGGCATGATTAAGTGATCATAATGCCCTTCATGCATTCTGTTTTATTTTTGGAATGTCTTATTTTCTTAATATGAATTGGTGGTATCCTGATTTAAGATCTTACTTTGTGAACTATGCTACACCATGAGTCTCATCTAATAGCTCATTAATTTTTGGAATAGGGAATTTATCCTTGATGGTGACTTTGTTTAGATCTTTGTAATAAGGACACATCCTCCAAGGATTAATTTTTTTTCTCACCATCACTACTAGTGTCAAAGGAGCTCCTGCAAGGTTTAATAATACTTGAATCCAAAATTTCTTGTACCATTTTCTCAATATCCCTTTTTTGATGATGCAGGTAGCTTTAAAACATTTTATTAAGAGGAGTACTTTTAGTATAGGTTCAATTTGATGCTCGTGCCCATTAGGAATATATTATAAGAATCCATGGTGACTTTTTGAGGTATATTTTATGTCATTTGGAATATTTTTATCTTCATGCTTCACTTCTAGAGAATAAATTCTAGAAATAACTCTAGTACAACCATTTTTTAGGAGATTTTCCATTCTTTGAGATGATGATATGAGAGACTGGATATTTTAATGCTTTGAGTTCATATTAAATTCCTTCTAATTCAAATCTCATGAATAATTCATTACAGTTTGTAGAAACCATACCCAAGGTTCTTAACAATTGAATCCATAGAGCGTATACTCCTCCAATGGGAATGACATGCATGAGGGTTGATAAACTATAACCTCCCATACTAATTTTAAGATTATGAAATTACCCTCTACAATCAATAGCTCCCACGTTAGAAACCAATACTTGAAAATTTGTCACTGGATATGAAAAACAAGTGAGACACTTGTTGATGTTAATGTAGCACCGAAATATATTCTTAAGAAGTCACATAGAAATTGGAAAGCAATGAATAGCACAACTACCCAAATGAAAGGGGTAAATTAACCCTAGAAGAAAAAATTACAGGTCGACTTGGAAGATAAATAAAAGATAAATAAAGAATAAATAAAAGTACAATCCGACCTAATTGTGGAAACTTATAGTGAAAAGAAGAATATAAATAAAGTGCTTCACACCTCATTTGTTCACTCACCACTAGAATTTCTTCTCTCTCAATTGGTGTGCACTTCTCAAGGAGAACAAGTGAAGATAAAGCAAAGGTAATTTTGGGGTTAACTTATTATCTCTATCTCTCTCAGGGTTCTTGTGGAAGGAAAGCACATTCTTGTGCTAAGGCTCAATCTTCATGATTGGTATGTTCGTGTATTGGATTTATTTTTTGTAGAGAAAAGTTTGTTTGGTTTTATCCTGTTTGGGTTTCCCAGGATACAATATTTGTGTCTCTTGTGCATGGTTATATTTCAGTGATTCTTGAATTTATTTTCGTTGCAAATGAAGGATGATACTATATAATGATAAATATGGGATAATAATAATGATTAGGAATACTACTAAGGTTATGAAAACACTTACATGGTATTAGAGTTGTTCTAAATAGATGTCATTGCAGGAGACTGTTGCTGCCCTAATCTAGAAACCAGGGATTCCAACTTTGGATACTTCTCTCCATAGATTGGTCTCGACAACAATATTTTGGAAATCCCCTCAGTAGGGTGCACATATTTGTGGAAGCAAAACTCAGTTCTGTGAAGTTTCAATTTTGACCTAATTTTTGTTGGAATCAAGGAGTTATTTCAATTTTGGACCCTTCTAGACACAAATTGGATTCAATTTTAGCACATTGGAAATCACCCTAGGAGGGTCCACCTATATATGGAATCAAATTTCAGTTTGGAGAATTTTCAATTTTTGACCTAACTCTACTGGGGGTCAAGAACTAGGGATTCCAATTTTGAGCTCTTCTGTCCACATATTGGGTTCGACCTTAATAGATCCAAGGGGATCTTTGATATAATACATTTGGAGACGTGAAGACATAAGGTGAATATTTCAACAAGTTCCAAATGTTCAAAACTTGATGAAGAAGAAGATTAAGGTCTTCATATCAAGCAATGAAGCAAAGGCCACTTCCATAAACTTTAATGATTTTTGTAATGAGGCATAAATAAAGAGGGACCCAACAAAACAAACAAATATAAGTATTTTATACTTTGTGTAACAAATTTTATTTGCATTCACTACAAGGTAGAGGACCAATAGCGAAGTTTATAGTGGATGCTCCTCTCAAAAGAGATCAAATATCTGTTTATACCGGTTCATGACCAGAGGTTGTAGTGGATGTTTTTGCTTCGGTCTATTTCTAACCTAAATTCCCCAATGCGTCTCCCACCCAAACACACCAGGACCACCAAAAAAACAATGTCGCACCACAAAAAAAACATCTATTAATTTTTTTTAATGTGAAAAGCGCAAAATTTTTGTAAAACCATAGCGATGTGTTTGTGTAAATCAAATGCACCAGTGCGTTACATTTATAAGAACACACCATTTTATAAGACACATCCCAATGCATCTAATACGAATAAATGCACTAAGTTGATTTAGTAAAAAAACATGTTTTATTTAATTTAAAACCTTGAAAGTGGGTTGTTCATTATTTATAAATGACCAGGTGCATCTTGCATAATAAAACACACTAGTTCGTATTTGTTAAAAAATAAAAAATAAAAAAGTTAAATTTGACTTGAAAGCCTACATGTGGTGCAATGTAAATACAACGCACCGGTGCATTCACCTATTAGTCTTATTGGAACAAGGTTTTATAAAAAAAAATATCGCACTGTCAAAATCATTTCTACCCCTCCACAGTGCAATATCTGATCCATCTACACCGGTGCTATTCATAACCCACCAAGATGGCTTGCCACCAGCGTTCATTCCACCCCATACTGACACATTTCTCATTCTTATTGACTGCTGACTTGAGATTTAATTTTTCCAAACGGTGAGAAAAATTCAAATTCTCCATACATAGCCAAGATTCCTCCCCAATGCATGGTTCAATAGGTAAATTGATTCTTACTTGATAATTTAAATTTTTAGTGGATTAATTTTTGCAATTAAGCCATGATTTGCCATTGTTTAAAAGAAAATATTTAAAAAATTATGTGGTACGTTCGAGTCGTTCGACTCGCACTGGAAATTGGTGCACTTTATAATTTGTTAAAGGGCACATCACTAGTGGGGTGATCCAAATGGCTCGAATGCACCACAATACCAATGTGCTACGATTTGTAGTGCATGACGATACCATAAATTCTTTTTTTTTAAACTAGAAACTAATAAGAAATGTGTTCATTTCACATAAGAGCACCGATGTTATGGTGCACTTACTTGTAGCGAACAAATTGATATATATTATATATTACTAAGAAAATTAAAAAAAACCAACTTATGTGGTGCATCTAGTGCACGTCGACGAACCGGTTTTTGGTGCTATGACATATGCTAGGAGCACCGTGAACACATTTCCCATAAAACATAAATCAAATAAACCACGATGCTTTTGCATCACGCCAGTACACATTATGTGGTGCATTTACATGATATAAACGCAACAGGGACTCTAGTTCATGTCAGCATACCAATATTTAAGGCTATGACATGTTATAGGAACACCATTGAAAAAAAATTGTGGTGTTTGTCAAGAAATTAAGCACACCGGTTACTATGTGTTTACTTGTAAGTAAAAAACCGGCGATTCATACACATTAAAAACTTACTATAACATACAAACATAATTCAATGGTGCTCCTAGTGCACGTCAGTGCACTGATACTCGGTGCTCTGATGTGATATAGGTGCACCATTGAAACAAATTTGATAACACACCGACTTGAAAATAAAATTGTAAATTTATCGAAATATATTAGTAGTGTGTTCTGTTAGTGTAGCACATAATTTGTGGTGCATTAAATATAAAGGCGTACCGGTTATAGTGTGTTATATTTATATAAGCACACCAATTACAGTGCGTTATATTTATATAAGCGCACCAATTATAATGTGTTATATTTGTTGAAATATTGTAACTTTGGAATATATTCTATTTGTATTAATTCTATTCCTCCTTTAGGAGGTGTCATTGATGTAATTGTCCATGCAAGAGTCATTGAAAGAATCAATGTGAACCTCCATATGTAAGTTGGGTCAATGGTACCCATGAGTCATTGTAATAATTATTATTTTAGTACTTTACTTAACAAGTTGGCCCTTTCAGTTACACAAGTTAGTCCAATTAGGTTTTATGTCAAGTCAAGGGTCAAATATAAATAGTGAGGTGCCTCCTTCAGTTGTACTCACTCCACTCAAGCAAGTTCTCTAGAGAAAGAAGAAGAAGTGCAGCAAAGAGAGAGGAGAAGTTATCTTGGGGTTTTACACTGTCTTGGTTGAGTTCTATACTAAGGAAGTTTTGGGGGGTTTTCTCCCTTGTGGTTTCCTTGAGGAAAATATCTCTGTTCTTTGTGTTGTTTTGCTTGTTGTTCTTTCAGTGATCCTACTATTGTAAATTGTTTTAGAATATCATCTAAGCAATAAAGAAGATTTAACATGGTATCAGAGCCACCCTGAAAGGAGACATTGTACAACTAGGGTTTTTTTATTTCGAACAATTCCCTTGACAGATCAACCAAAAAAGAGGGCTCACTCAACTTTCCCTAGGAGGGAACATATTTTGGTGAAAACATAACTGAATTTCAAGAAGTTTCAGTTTTGGAACTGACACTACTATTGGGAAGAACTAGGGCTTCAGTTGTTCAAAGTTACATCACCAGTCTCAAGAAAAGGAAGAAATAGTCTAGCTCGCCTTGGGGAGGCGAAATAGTCTAGCTCGCCTTGGGGAGGCGCAAATTTTCCATGAATAATCTCCACAAGTGATCCCAATTGAAAAATTAGGGTTTTACCATCAAACCCTAGGTAATCTCGAAGAAGGTCAGCCATAAGCAACTTTCTCTAAGTAAGTATTGTTTCTTCTATTTCCATTTTAGGTTCTTATTTTGTCAAAGATGACAAATAATACCAAGCTAGATGAGAAGCTTGAGGGTGTTGAGAAATTCAGAGCATGGAATTATAGGATCATGCTCATCCTAGAAGAGAATGATATAGAAGGATTCATTAAGGAGGAAGTTGCAGAACCAGAAGGAGATGAAGCAAAGTCTAAGAACAACAAATATATGATTAGGGCTAAAAGGATCATAGACAACTCCATCAAAGATGACTTTTTATCTCAAGTACAAGGAGTACACCAAAGGAAATGTTTGTTTCCCTATCCATCCTATTTGAAGGAACAAATATCAATAGGAAGATGACATTGAGAAACCAACTCAAAAGTGTGAAGGTTCAGAAGTCAAAGACCATGCAATCATACTTCATAAGAGTAACCCAAATCAAGGAGAAATTGGAAGCTATTGGTGACATGATAGAAGAAGCAGAAGTTTTAATGACCATCTTGAGTGGTCTCCCAAGAGAATGGGAATCTTTCATTCAAGGAATACGTTCCAGAAGAAAATTGATCAAGTTCTGAAATTTATGGAAAGAATGTGTTCAAGAAGAAGAAAGAATAATAGTTAGAGAACAAAAGCTGAATGAAAATGAATATCAATCTTTGGCATCCCACACCAAAGACAAGAACAAGAGTAAGGGTTATGATCATTCCTCCAGAAAAACTCAAGGGTCTCATAAGAATAAGAAGATCAAGAAAGACTTGTTAGCTTATGAATGCTTCACTTGTCACAATATGGTACACATATCCATAAACTGTCCCTTGAAGGAATAACAACTCAAGAAAAGGAACAAAATATTGCAAGTCCATGCAGTTGAAGATGATGATCAAGAGGATGAGGAGAGAGCTAAATAAGATGAAGATTCCTGTGAAGAATATGTTTTGATTTCAACTCTCACATGTTCAATTTCACCTAGTAGTGATACTTGGCAAGTAGATAGTGGTGCCTCTAAGCACATGAAAGGTTACAAGGGTTCACTCTCTTGTCTTGTATAGAAGGATTCCCCACATAAAGTAATGTTGTGAGATGTTTCTCAATATCCCACCAAAGGTATGGGAGAAGCCTCTTATAAGTTGGACTCTGGGAATTCCATGAAGATGAAGGATTTTTTATATGTCCTAGGGATAAAGAAGAATCTCCTTTCTATCTCAACTTCAGATAAGAAAGGTTTCAGACTTGCTTTTGTAGATGGTGAAGTCCTCATGTGGACAAAAGGGAAAACTATTGATGATGTGATGGCAATTGGATTTGAAGAAGGAGGACTTTACAAACTAACGGGGCATGTAGATTCATCCCTAATGACCAACACTAAAAGCCCATGTGAACTATATCACACAAGGATTGCTCATATACATTATAAAGCATTTCCAATTGTGAGCAAGGTGGTGATAGGTATACCAGAGATCCAGATAAACCATGCAGGTATGTACAAAGGATATGCACAAGGAAAGAAAACTGAGAACCCTTTTCCAAGCAGTAACAACAAAGAGAAACATATCTTATACATTGTTCACTCTAATGTATGTACAATAATGCAAACTACTTCACTAAGAGGGTAGGTTTACTATGCTTCCTGTATTGATGACTACTCTCACAAAACTTGGATCTATTTCTTGAAGAAGAAAGATGAAGTATTTGAAAAAATTCAAGGGGTTTAAGGCTCTTGTAGAAAACCTCTCTAAATAGAGGATCGAGACATTAAGATCAGATAATGGAGGTGAGTTCACATTACATGAATTCAAATAATACTGCAAATAATATGGGATTAAGAGAGATCACTATCCCCTATAATCCACAATAAAATAGTGTGGCGAAAAGGAAGAATAGATCTATCATGGAAGCTATAAAATCCACGATCCATGATCAAGATCTACCTATGTACCTGTGGGAAGAAGCAACTAGAAAAATAGTGTATGCGCATAATAGAATCTCCCACATTTCTCTTGCAAATAAGTCTCTAGAAGAGAAAGTTTACCGGATAAAAGTCCAAAGTTAGACACCTAAATATATTTCGTTGTCTAGTATACATACACATTCCCAAGGAGAAGAGATCGAAGTTGGACCTTTTAGGAAAGAATGGGTCGCTTGTAGGATATAGTGAGCAATAAAAGGATTAGAAAATCTATATCCCATGATACCTTCAAATTGAACTTAGCAAAGATGTCACATTTGATGAAGGTACAACCTTCATAAAATAAAGGAAGAATCTAGAAGATGAAGAGGAGAATGAATCCCCAAGATCTACATAAATATACAAACCAGTGACAAATGATGAGGAAGAACAATTACTCGAGGATCATATAATGATAGAAACTCAGAGACCTAAGGAATTTCCTAGTGAGATGATCTCACGCAAAAGAAGGAAAGCTTGGGCACATGAAATAATTGAAGAAGCGAAAATATATGGCTTCCTAGAAGGAACCATCAAAGAAACTAAGAATTCAAATCCATACCCCAGTTATGTGTATTTGATGTGAAATATCATGGACAAAGAACGTACATGCTTTGAAGAAGTGAAAAAGAAAAAGAAATGGTAGATTCCATGGTCGAGGAATACCGATCCATTATAAAGAATGATGTATGGGAAGTAGTACCAAAATCGAAGAACAAGTCAATAGTATCCTCAAAATGGATCTACAAACAAAAAATTCAGTAGGAGACAATACCGATAAGTACAATGAAATATTTTCATCCTATGGATTCTCTTAGAAGGAAGGAATCGACTATGAGGAGACCTTTGCACTAGTACCAAGGTACACCTCAATCAAAACCATCCTTGCCTTGGCATCCAAGAAGAAGTGGAAGTTACATAAGATGGATGTAAATACAACCTTCCTAAATGGAGTGATAGAAGAAGAATAAGTATACATTGAACAACCATGAGGTTTTGAGACAGATTATTAGAAGACTCATGTATGTAGACTAAAGATGATATTGTATGTGTTGAATCAAGCACCCAAAATTGAAGAATTTATGGCTTCCCGGTGAGTTGGGTATTTACCAAGAGTAAAGAAGATTATAACATCTACTATAAGGTTGAGGATGATGCCAGTATTATGATATTACTTCTGTATGTGGATGATTTATTTCTTACATGTGAAGAAAACCCCATTATTGAATGTAAGAAGAAGCTTGTTGTAAAGTTTGAGATGAAAGACCTTGGAAAGATGCACTATTTTCTAGGTCTTGAAGTATGGCAATATCCAGATGAGATTTTCCTAAACCAAGGAAAATATGCAATTGAGATCCTAAAAATATTTGGGATGATAGATTGTAAGGATATAACTACTCTGATGACAACAAACTCGAATATTTTGAATGAAGTTTCTTCAGAGATAGTGGATGTTACCTTATATGGACAGATTATTGGTTCATTAATGTACTTAACCAATACAAGGCTAGATATAAGTTTTTTTGTAAACACCATAAGTTAGTATATGGTGGAACCCATACATGTTTACCTAGTGGCAACAAAACATGTGATGAGGTACCTGAAGGGTACATTGGATTATGGTCTCAGATATGCATCAGATGGTGAGGCCATATTACATGGATTTGCATACTCAGATTGGGCAGGAAATGCTGCATACTCAGATTGGGCAGGAAATGCTGAAGACATAAAGAGAACTTCAAGATGTTGTTTAAGTTTGGAATCAGGAATGATCTCATGGTTCAGTAGAAAGCAGTCCAGTGTTGCACTTAGCATAACAAAGGCTACATACATTGCATCATGTTCATCCTATAGCAAATAAGTATGGCTTCGCAAGATGTTGGAAAGATTATTTGATGCAGAGATAGATGTGAATGATATCCATTGCGATAATCAGAGTTGTATTAAG
Organism: Pseudotsuga menziesii; assembly: GCA_001517045.1. NCBI lineage: Eukaryota > Viridiplantae > Streptophyta > Pinopsida > Pinales > Pinaceae > Pseudotsuga > Pseudotsuga menziesii. Next base: position 157,561 of record LPNX010742732.1, read on the forward strand.
ATGATAGAAAAATAAGTGTTTCATGATAAGTCGAAACATATTGAAATTAGATATTATTACATCTAGGATATTGCGCAGAAGGGATACGTAAAGCTCAAGTATGTTCCTATAAAGGAATAAGTGGCAAATGTTTTGACTAAGTCTTTGTCTCGTGTAAAGCTTGAATAATTTTGAGACAAGCTTGGTGTAGTCCAAAAGGACCTCCCTCGAAAGAGGGAGTGAGGAAGATGTAGTAGGTTTTCTGTTGTAGTGGTTTGGTAGCTCAATCTAGGATAGGGTATGTCTGGATAGGCTTGTTGGCCCAAAAAGGTTAGTAAGCTAGAATAAGACCTATTGATCCTAGTGGGATTAGTATGGCTGGCTAGGCTTGTTGTCCTAGAAGGGTTAGTAAGCAAAACAAGACTTGTTTGGTCCCTAGGGAGATCCATATGTCTGACTAGGATTGTTGGTCTGAAAGGTTTAATAAGTCAAACATTCTCCTAAGTGGATCTACCAAAAAACCCACCATGATGTTGCTTCAGATGTCCTAAGGTCAATACGATGAGATTCCAACACTCCGTGTTGATACCAGCATTCCCATACTGCTGAAGATGATGAGATGCCAACACTCTGTGCAGATACCAATATTCCCTTGCTGATGAAGACAATGAGATGCCAAAACTCTGTTCTAATACCAGCATTCCCATGCTGATGAAGAAAATGAGATGCCAACACTTTGTGATCATACCAACATTTCTATGCCGATGCTATTGAGGTTGGTTCAACATTTCTATGCTAATGATGACGTCTGTCTCAACATCTCTATGCTAATAATGCATATGTTGATCTAGCATTTATTTGTTGATGATGTTGAGGTTGGTTCAACATTTCTATGTTGATGATGATGATGTTTGCTTCAACATCTGTATGTTGATAATGCAGATGATGATCTAGCATTTATTTGTTGATGTTGTTGTTGTTTCAATATTTACAAACTGATATTGTAGATGATGATCCAGTATTCACATACTAATGTTGCAGATGTTGTTCCAGTATTTACATACTGATATTGAAAATGATGTTCCAATATTTACATACTGATATTGCAGATGATGATCCAGTATTCACATACTGATATTCCAGATGAAGATATAGTATTCACATATTGATGTTGTTGTTGATGATGTCACAGTATCTATATGCCGATGATGCTCCAGATGATGATGATGTCCCAGTACTCACATACTGATGACGATGATGATGTACAATTATTCACATACTGATAATGATACATTTCCAGATTCATGATGAATATGGATGATGTTGTTCCAAAACTTCCTATGACATATAGAAACCCACCAGTAAGTTTTACAAGTTGTGGTTGTGGTGGATGTTGATGAAGAATGCCTTCCTAGATAAAAGGGAGTGTTAAAATACTGTAACTTCGGAAGATATTCTATTTGTATTATTGTTATTCCTCCTTGAAGAGGTGTCACTGATGGAATTTCCCATGTAAGAGTCATTGAAAGAATCAATGTAAACCTCTGCATGTAAATAGGGTCAATAATACCCATGAGTCATTGCAATAATTATTATTTTGGTACTTTACTTAAAAAGTTGGCCCTGTCAGTTAGACAAGCCGACCCAGTTAGGTTTTAGGTAAAGTAAAGAGTCAAATATAAATTGTGAGGCACCCCCTTCATTTGTAATCACTTCACTCAAGCAATTTTGCTAGAGAAAGAAGAAGAAGTGCGCCAAAGAGAGAGAGGAGAAGTTATATTTGGGTTTTACACTGTCTTGGTTGAGTTCTATACTAAGGAAGTTTTGCGGGGTTTTCTCCCTTATGGTTTTATCGAGAAAACTATCTGTGTTAATTGTGTTGTTGTGCTTGTTGTTATTTCAGTGATCCTACTATTCTAAATTGTTTTAGAATATCATCTAAGCAATTAATAAAATTTAAGAATATTTATATAAGCACACCAGTTACGGTGCGTTATATTTATATAAGTGCATTGTTAGTAAATATTTTGCAAAAAAAATAAATTTAAATTTTAATACATGTAATTCTCATATAATTTTCTTATATGTATAGTGATGAGGCTAATTGATGTTATATGTGAAACAAATATGTGAGCGCTGAGAGCCCATGTAGCAATAGGAAGCTCAAGTTGACCGGTATAACTTCTAGAGAGAGTGGGAGGCCATGGAGAGGGAGAGAGATTTATACCCTCGTCCCATTACTCCACAGGAGAGACACCTATTGAGAGTTGTCAACCTCCTCTATTTAAATGAGTAGGCCACATCATTCAAGGGGAACACTACATTCTTCACCCAGTTGATTGCACACTGGTATCATCATAGGAAGACATTTCTATTGACCCTAATCAGTGATTTCGAACCATTAAGGAGGACATATATTTTATCATAGTTCTCTCTAGGAGAGGTGAGGAATCCAATGGAGTTGTATCATTGACCCAACTAGTTTATGTTCAAATATATGTTTATCCCAACATCGTCGACCTTGCTTAGTTTCAAGTCAGCGGTGGGAAACTATCCATTGTCGCTTTTGGTAGAGAGAATGTTAGGTGCCTCTCTTAGTTGGTGATGACCATCGTGCATATCACTAGTGATTGGTAGATCATTAGATTCCCTCTATTATATTATGTTGACTCTTTAGTGCAAGTACCTAGATGCGTTAGGCGGCCTACTTCTTTTTTACGACATCTTTGTTATCCTCTTAGTCAATGTTGTGCATCTATTGGTGGGAGGGTGAAATTCCCTTTAGGTTTAGATTTTTTTTGTTTATTTTTTTAGATATTTCTGGACTTGAGACATCCTTTTACCAAAAACCTCCTAGGTTGATGACATATGTGTGTATGCGCATGTAGGGGCAGCTGATGCCTAAGAGGGGGCATCATGAGTTTTCGACGAGGATTGTTGTGGATGTGATCAAGATGCTAAGAAGCGCGAACCTGCCTATATTAGACATGGTTCCATATCCATATGTTGACTTGGAATGGAGACGATGCCCCAACATCTTATTCACTCAGGATGAGCCAACAGATGATAGAGCTAAATTTAGAGCTACGTTTGAATTAATCTAGTTTCATTTTATCATTTTTAAACTTAGTGCAGATGAAATATATTTAAAATTGTTATATTAAATTCATGTTTAATGAAATTGTCTAATTATTATTGTGTATATATATCTTACAAATGTTGGGACATTTGATGGTGATGTGCCACCTCCTTCAGTTCAGGATGAGGAGGATATGGATCTGGATGCAGGTAAGGTCAAGGCACCCCATTTATCCATACTTGGCCTTCAATGCAAGCCATATGAGAGACACTGACAGGGAATCATAGGCAAGTTGGATATGTTCTTGGAAGATCAAAGGGTTCGGCCTGTATGGGTGAGGTACATTATTAGGGACCATCGCCTCACAAATTTGTGGAGGATTCTTCCTTGTGATATGGGGACCTTGATTGTTCTTGTGATATTTTATATGGTATGCATGATAGTAGTTCAACATTATATGAGGGAGGATATCCTATGCCTTCCAGTACACATCCTTCTCTATCAGTTGCTTTGATTGGAGGCATAATCTCCACATCCACTGCACCTCCTCCTCGTCCTCAAACTCCTCTTTCTCCACCTTTGACATATCATACACTACCTCCTCCTTCAACTTCAACATCCCATCCACCTCCTCATCCACCTCCTTCATCATCTATTAATCTACCCTTACTCAACCTTCCTTCCAATCCTGCTTCAATGTCTCTTCTACTCCTACTCATCGAATTGACCATCCACTAGTTCCTACTTCACTCATTTCTATTTTAGAGATGATCAGAGGGGGTTGCACACTTCATCTTGATGAACCTATCCCTCCTTCTCTCATAAATATTTTTCTTTTTGGTATAGTTACCGATGCCTTTGGTTCTATTGGTGTAGGTTTCAATGCCTCCATCTCCACTGGCAGAGGTGTTGATATTGCCTCTGGATCTATTGGTGGAGGTGATGTTGCATCTATCTATGGTTAGAGATATATTGATGATGCATTTAGCTCCGATCAGAGAGATACTGATGATGTCTCATTGTTAGAATAATCAACCCATAGTTAGCTACCTTAGACATTAATTAATCCAATTTTTTGTCTTATTTTCCTAGTTTCCATATTCCACCTTATGCAAGTTGTCCTCCACACATCCATAGTGGTCAAACTCGCTAATTTTGAGTCATGGAGTGCTTGGGAAACCTATTGGAATCAAATCTGCTTTATTCCTGGCCTCCCTAGCGCATATCTGCTTTTTCTTCTTTATTGCCTGCTTTTTTCAGTGTTTTAAGGCAATTGGGAAAGTTTGACTAGGTGAAGTTAACTTGTTTTTTGTCCTCATCATCCTCCACTCTTTCCTCCTATGAAAAGCATGTATGAGTTGTCCTTCCACCATCTATTATCTTTCCTAATTTCTTTTTCCAATTCGTGAGCTCCTAGACAGATTTGGAATGTGCTTTATGCACCTATGGGGGATTTGCTTAGATTTAGTAAGCCTGCTTTTGACTAGATTCGAATGGCATCTTCATGCATTCAAATCCCTCATGTAATTATTTATTGTGGCAGCCTATGACTTCACAGGGTTGGCTATTGTACATGTATTCAATACAGATTAGTGTTCTGCTCCATTATTCAGTCTCCTTTGTGAGTAATTTGCATGTGTAATTGGCAATTGTTGTGAGTGTAATTGTTCTAACACCTGGGTTCAATTTCCACATGGTATCAAAGCCTTTGTAGATCGATTTCTCTCCTTCCAATTTTTTTTTCAGGTTCAACATCATTGACTGCAAGCATTCTGCTGACTGACGGGACAATTTCTGAGCTATGGATCAATCTCATAAGATCATCTTGACTCCATTTAATTTCTTTGAATGGAAAGCAGAGATGGAAATACTGTTGAGAGTGAAATGCCTCTACATAGTGACTATGGCAACAGAAGTAGAGCCCAATGCAGCTGCAGAGAAGATTAAATGGCACAACAGGAGGGATGAGGCCTATGGTCTCCTGTGTCTGAGCATATCCAGAGACCTCCTTTTCCATCTTGATGGATTGACATCACCGAATGAAGTATGGGAGAAACTTGTTGATATTTTTGGAAAGACAGATGAGATGATGGGACATCAAATTGAAAATGAATTGATCTCCCTGAGTCCAAATAGCTTTGAATCCCTGCAACTCTATTTTTCCAAGTTCAAAGCACTTGTTTTGCAGCTAAAACAATGTGGGATCGAAAAGAAGGATGATCAGTTGGTCTTGGCCATACTCTCGAAGCTTGGCCCTGATTATTTAGTGTTTGTTTCGACCTTCTATGCCACAAAGTTGACAGCTCGAGCCTGGAAAATGCCTAGCCTTGCAAATTTCATGGAATCTCTCACACAAGAACAAGATAAATTGGTGATGATGGGCACCATCAAAACTTCCAAAGACCAAGCTCTTGTTGCTGGAGATTCGAGGGTGGATTCAAAAAGAAAAAAGAAAGCTAAAAAGCCACCTGAGCAAAAGAGAGACAAGAACAAGTCTCCATAGGAGCCTCAAGGTTCCAAGAAGAACTACCAGAAGAAGAAGAACAAAGGAGAAATGAGTAAGTGCGCATACTGCAGTAAGGGTAATCATTCTGAGAGCTCCTGCATGAAGAAGAAAATATACATGCTAACCCAACTCCTGGAGAAGAATGGCATCTCCCTTCTAGACAGCTCAAAGAAGAGGGAAGGAGGATCAAATTCAGAAGACAGAGAGAGAGTTCA
>LPNX010742732.1:166225-228989 GCA_001517045.1 Pseudotsuga menziesii
CACTGATAGTGATTGGGCAGGAGATAGCACATATCAAAAGTCTACAGCAGGATATGTGTTCATGCTTGCAGAAGGGCCAATCAGCTGGTCAAGCAAGAAACAGAATGCTATTGCACTCTCATCTACAGAAGCAGAGTACAGAGGAGTTGTAAATGCAGCAACTCAATGTTTATGGTTGCAGGGGTTACTTGGAGAGTGTGGCTTCAAATCAAAATACTCAACTACTATATACTATGATAATCAGAGTACCATTCAAATTTGCAATGATCCAGTTCAGAAGCAGAGAACCAAACACATTGAGATCCATATGCACTACTTCAGACAGCTTGTGCATGATGGCACCATTCACCTACTCTTTTGTTCATCTTCAGAACAAGTAGCTGATATCTTCACCAAAGTATTTTGTGAGAAGACATTCAGCAATATCAAATCACTACTAGGGATTTCTGATCATGCTGTGAAGCATGAGTGATGACAAGATTTCCAAATTTTGTTTTATAGTCCATGTTTAAGGGAGGATTTTTCCCACTGGGTTTTTGCCTCTTTCCTTGGTTAAATGGACATGCAGTATGTAAAGGGTGACTAAGCCTTGTTGCTATGCCCTATAATTTTCAGATATTTTACTCATAAGTCAGGCTTAAGGGGGGGTGTTAGAATAATCAACCCATAGTTAGCTACCTTAGACATTAATTAATCCAATTTTTTGTCTTATTTGCCTAGTTTCCATATTCCACCTTATGCAAGTTGTCCTCCACACATCCATAGTGGTCAAACTTGCTAATTTTGAGTCATGGAGCACTTGGGAAACCTCCTGGAATCAAATCTGCTTTATTCCTGGCCTCCCTAGCGCATATCTTCTTTTTTCATTGTTTTAAGGCAATTGGGAAAGTTTGACTAGGTGAAGTTAACTTGTTTTTTGTCCTCATCATCCTCCACTCTTTCCTCCTATGAAAATCATGTATGAGTTGTCCTTCCACCATCTATTAGCTTGCCTAATTGCTTTTTCCAATTTGTGAGCTCCTAGACAGATTTGGAATGTGCTTTATGCACCTATGGGGGATTTGCTTAGATTTAGTAAGCCTGTTTTTGACTAGATTCGAATGGCATCTTCATGCATTCGAATCCCTCATGTAATTATTTATTGTGGCAACCTGTGACTTCACAGGGTTGGCTATTGTACACGTATTCAATACAGATTAGTGTTCTGCTCCATTATTCAGTCTCCTTTGTGAGTAATTTGCATGTGTAATTGGCAATTGTTGTGAGTGTAATTGTTCTAACACCTGGGTTCAATTTCCACACTCATTTGGAGGAAGGGATCATATATGTCATTTAAGTTATTGTACTAGACATATATTATATTTGGCATATTCCATCATGTCTTTGATGTTATATATGTTCATATATATACATACTGCATTTTTCATGTTGATGTTGATGTTTATTTATATGTTGATGGTGATGCATTTTATGTTTATTAGATGGTGAAAATGATCACAACAATGACATGTTTATGTTTATGTGGTGAAAATGATGATCATTGAATGTTTATGTGTATGTGTATTATTATTTATGTGTGTTAGATGATGTTTAAATTTGTTAGATGTATATTTTAGCTCAATATGCGATGTAAATTTTTTGTTTTATGTTAATGATGGTATGATGTTGTTTAGTTTTATGTTTGTTAGATGCTAACAATGATAACAATGTTATGTTTATGTTTATGTTGTGAAAATGACGATGATGCAGGTACACTTTTGTTAATACTTATGGTTATGTTTATGTTAGTATGATGATGCTTATGTCTATGTTTTTTGTTTGTTAAATGTTGACAATGATGATGATCATATTCTTATGTAAAATAAATTTTCCACTATTCAAAATCATGTGGGTCCTTAAATCATTAAGTATTAATTTAGTCAACAAAAACATCACAATTTGCATTGTAAATTACGATATAAAAAAAGTTGTATGACTTAACAAGTTTTTCAAAGCATTAAACCTTTGGAAAGAAAGTTATTTGGTTTTTAATTTTGGTCAATATTTTAGCATCCTTTTGACCATTTTCATATTAAGCATTTGCAACCTAAATTTTGTAAACCATTTGAAGTATGGTTTCATATATAGATTGATATATTGGTTAAAAAATGAATATGAAAGTATGGTTGGTTGTAGGCCATCATAAATGTGAAAATATGGATTGGAATAAAGGTAATTGAAAATGTTGAAAAATTAATGTTTCATTAATTAACTTAATATAGGTTAAATGTTTTATTTTTACATAATATAATTGAATTAAATATTTTTTATAAATTTTTTATTGATAATGGATGAAGTTATGGAAACTCTACGATTTATGATTGTTGTATAATTTTTCATAGTATCATGTTTATAAATTTTTTATAGTTTGTCATAGTACTATGTTTATGTAATAATTTTTTTATATGTTTGGTGTTCATATTTTTCTTATATAATTTCTATGGATATTATAATTTATTGTAATTTTATTAATAATGTAGTAATATTTGTCATAATATTATCCTTTTATAATAAAATTTATCTTATTACAACTTTATATTGAGCATTCTGAAATAATATTTAATGATCTTAATAAGGAAATTAATTCTTCATTGTATAATGTTTTGTATAACTTAATTATTCAAATGATAAACATAAATGAATCATGTTTTATAAGTCTAACCAAACATCATAACAAAAATTCAAGTATTACCATGTAATATTATTATGTCCCTGACATATATAGATCGAGATGAAGCATTACTTGGCATGGTAGGGTTTAATGTTCCTGGTTTCCAAAGGTTTTAACTATAGTGGTAGAAGAACATTAATAAGAAATTTTGATGTGTTGAAATGTGATTGGCAGACAGGGTGATGATGTCTTCCTCGGGATTTCCTTCCCAGGCATTGGCAACGGGTGTTCATTATCATCTTATGCAACTTTTTACATGTGTGTTTTATTATTTTTGTCCTCGGTGTTGGAGTTTTTTTCTTGATGGTGTTGTAAGTTCCTAGGAAAAAGCATAAAATGCATTGTTTTAATTCTCAATCTTTGAGCATATGGGAAAAAAGAAAAAAAAGCACATACACGTCAATGAACAATAATAAGAGCCACTTATCTATCTACCTACTAAACATAATCAATATTTCTGAAATGTTGAGCCGAGTGTTGGATCAAGAATTATTTCTAGAGGAATCTTAGAGAATTTCCTCCTAGAGAATCATTGTTTTTTTACATTTTTCACAATGGAGAGGAAAATATTTGCACATATATGATCAATTTGATGTTAGATGTTGATGATGCTGAGAGTAACAATATTCAATGCTAACCAATCAATCATGAAACTTGTAAGCACAAAACTTGTAAGCATGAATAACCATGGATAAAAATTGCATGAATAAGCATCTAATATGTATATAACATGATAAAAAGTGTGTTGTAAGGAAATAAGACAAATATATCTCATAAAACATTTTTATACCCAACTTTGAGGTATTTCTTGCATGCTAATTCCCTTTCATCCCTTTCATGCATATATTACTTTTATGTGTGTAATAGGTTTGAGTGAATAAGAAATAATGTATATATTAGTTTAATTATATAATGAAGAATGGAGCATGTTGGGTATCCTTTTATGAGAAGGATAAAAAAAGACAGTGGGATAGCCATGGAAAATTTGTTCTAACTTCAATTATTTTCCATCCCAATTTTCACAATAGTTTCAAATTTGTTAATAAAATTCAAACTTAGGTGTCAATGCGCAATCAAGCAACACATAGCTAAATACGAGGGAGGAAAATTTCCATACATGTAACATATGGCCAAATGGGGAGGATGATCCATACAGGAAGTCAATTGGCTTGTTTGACTAGTTCGCCTAGTCCTATTCGGATTCTCACATCACTTGTTGAAGAAGACAATTGAAAACTACTAGAAACGACAACAAAATAAATCGTCGATGATACAGATGGATATCGGTGGACACCCACCTATTCCATTGGATCAAAACAATTGTCCATTTCGTAGTCTCTTAGTAATTTTTCTATGGTTTTTCGAGTCCCAAACTTTTAGGGCTGTTTTGAGGCCCTAAACGACGTTTTTCTGGCCATTTGAATGGCCAATTAATTTCTAAAGACATGCATTTGACACTAGTTGTAAGATGTAAATCTTGAACAGACCTTTCTAATGGGCTAACAAATTCCCCAAATAGAGATATTATGCAAAATTTATGAGTTTGCAAAGTTGATTGTTCAACTAACCACCTTGGGGTCATAAAATTTATGATGATTCATCTTCTAGGGTTATGTTTTTGAAATTTAGGGTTCTCTCCCTCATTCTTATTATAAATAGGCCCTTTCTAGCTCATTTTGTATTAATATTGACACATATGAGTGTATAATCCACATCTCTTCGTAGAGATAGCTACCACCATTCTAGTTGTTGTATTTGCAGTCTATTCTATTTCTTCCATTTAATAGAATATGTGTACATTATATCTTTGTGTTTCTTACAATATGTATGTGTATGGAAATATATATATGTTCTTTCATTTAATTCTCACACAAATTCAGATAAGTGGTATCAGATTAATATTCTCTTTGATTGTTTCTCGGTGCATGTCCCCGATGAGGTTAGGGTATAAAGACTTGGGTCTCGAACTAGTTTCACTTGGGGAAGATCACTCTCACCACCCAAAATATACCCCCACGGTGGAATAAAAGAGAGATAAGAGAGTAGGACACCCTATTAAATTGTTTCTTAAAGAAGCCTTCGCATGACAAAGAATGAGATGATGGATAATTTTTCCCATATCCTTCAACGAATGTTGACAATGGCAGATGCACCTTCAATGAACAGTTGTTTTAGAGATGCAACTTCATTCAAGGTACAAGTTAACTTTTATATTCCTTTATATGAATTCCATATTGATGATGATTCCCTAGATAAATGGTTTAATGTTCTAGAAGGGTATTTCTCTGTCCACAATTTTTTCAATAGGGAAAGGATAACCTTTACACTCCTTAAGGCGGTCCCCCATGTCAAAAATTGGTGGGATACTTATAGTGAACAAAACTCATCAGACGAGTCTGGAATGTTTGAGGATAATATAACCTCTTTCCTAGATTTCATTAAGGAATAATTTTACCCTTTGGGAAACTATGATGACCAGTACACAAAATGGACCATTCTACATTAAGAGAGGGACCAAACGGTGTCGAAGTACACCAAAAGCTTTCATACCTTGTGCACAAAAATGGGTATCAAGGACTCCAAGTGCCACCTGGTACTAAAATATTACGAAATCCTACATTGGTACATATGAACAAAGATAGATTCTTGGACATCCCTTCATTGGGAGCTTCCTATCAATATGCTGTCAAAATAGAGGAGAAATTTTGGAAAAATAACAAACGAGAATTTGGACCTGTGAATCCACTGCAGAAGCAAGGCAAGGGAAACCTTGGCTCGTAGAACATGGGAAGGGGAAATGAAAACCAGTATCAAATAGAAGAAAATAAGGATAATTGAAATACAAATAAGGAAACCAGGAAGTGTTTCAAGTTCCACAAAATCCCCTTGAACAACACTGATGAATGACGCTCAAATAAATCATTGGTGTCCGAGATCAAAGATTTAGAATCAGGTCCCGATTTTGTTTCAAAACCCAATTTCATGGCTGCATACTATGGGAAGCAGATCATTGATGCAGAACCCAGTTTCTTTGTTTCTACCACACAGATTCAATAAGAGGAAATTGAAGAGTCAGAGGCAGAGGAACGCCTCTTCCACTCGCAAATGTGGGTAATGGGAATCCCTCTACATTTTTTTGTTGACAAAATCCTATAAAAAAACCTAATCTTAAAAGAAGTCATCAAGATATTGGAGCTTCCAACAACACCACACTCAATACCATATAACATTGGTTGGCTAAGCCAAGGACGTGGTATCCACGTTAGTCAACGATTTTTCTCACCATATGGAATCAATCATTTCAAAGAAAAGGTACTAAGTGATGTGGCTCGACTTGAAGTGTGTGATGTTATTTTAGGATAGACATATATGTGGAAGCGTCATGTTGAATATGAATCACAACCTCGTAGTGTCATTGTCACTTTGGGATGAAAACTCTAACGGATACCAAAGATAGTTGCACCTGCCATAGTCTCGTATGGAAAGAATATAATATCCCACAAAAAAATATCTCCCTTTTCACAATTTCCATTGAAGGAGAAAAACATATCACAAATACCTTCACACACTTTGCATAGGGTCCCTCTACTTGGAATAAACAAGAAAAACACAAATTTAGTGTTCCCTTGTTCATTCGAGTACTTATACATTTCCAGGACATGCATTCAATGTGCTCGTACACAAAGAAATAATCCATACTTGTTCAGAAAAAGTATAACAAGACAACCAAAATTGTTGAACAACTCAAGCACATCCATCAACAACATATATACCCCTCATAGGATGTCAAGAAAGGCATCCTTTTCATTTCATCGAATGTCGCACTAGGAGATCAACTCAACACACATTTCAAGATATGATACAAGATTTGATTTAATGGATATCATTGCTACCTAAGGGAGAGGATCAATGGAGATATGTGGCCACCCGCCTATTCCACTCGCTCAAAATAATTTTCCATTTTTTAAATTTCCGAGTAATTTTTCTATATAATTCCAAGTCCCAAACTTTTGGGGCCATTTTGAGGCCCTAAAATACTTTTTTTGGGTGATTCAAGGGGGAAATTATTATTGCATGCATACATTCGGCCCCATTTTAACAATGTAAATCTTAGACAGACCTTTCCAAAGGGATATTAAATTCCCTAAAGGAAGATCGTAACTAAAATTTATGAGCCTCGGAAGTTGACTATTCAATTAACCACCTTGGGGCCACAAACTTTATGAAAGTTCATATTATAGGGTTATGTTTTGGAATTTTAGGGTTCTCTCCCTCATGCTTATTATAAATATGCCCTTTTGGCCTCATTTTGTATTCATCTTGGTACAAATGAGCGTAGCATCCATATCTTTTCTCAGAGATAGCTACCACCATTCTAGTTGTTGTATTTATAGTCTGTTCTATTTCCACAATTTAATAGAATATGTGTTTACTATGCCTCCGTGTTTCTTGCAATATGTATGTGTATGTTAATATATATATGCTATTTTATTTCATTCTCACATAAATATATATTAGTCAAATACCGACGAATCCAACATGCTCCGTTAACACCGACTACTACATTCATAGGAAGCAACCACAACATAACTCACCGATATCAACGACTGCAACATGTTCTACCGACACCGTCCATGAAATACCAACTCTGACAGACTATTGCTCTCTCTACCAATCGATTGTGATGGTTGCAATTCTGCAATCGTTACAACTTCTCTTGTAACTAGACGTAACAGGAAGGCACCTAAGTGTTCTAATACACTCTATATAAACCTATACATTAATGTATTATATAGGTGGTGATACATGTAACAAAGTACACACATGAGTAATAAAGGAACTTTGTTCTGAATTCTTTCATTTTGTCTCTAAGCATATTCTTATTGCCTAATTTCTACGACCATAACATAACTCAACTCATACAGTCGAATATGTTTTCCCCTGTTGAACACATGGAAGACGCAGATCATAGTATCAGAGCTACCAGGCGGTATTCAATATTTTCAGCCTGGCATTGCATAGATTCTATGTAGAAACTTCTTGCAAAGTTACTTGACTTATGCCTGTGCAAAAATTCTCACAAACTTATTAATATGGATAGACACTACCTTCAACTTTAGAGTATCCACCAATTCAAAAAACTCATCCAAAAATTACATGAGAAGTAGACAAAAGACATGCAACTGAAGAGACAGAGAAACTCATAGAGCAAGCACTAGCTTGACAGCGGACCAAAATTTTTACCCAGTTCAATAAGATTCTTATACGAATCACCTTAACTTCAGAAGGAAAATCAACAAGATACACTTCTGAAAAATTCAACCCCTTTAAGGTTCAAATAAACTTGTATATACCGAATCTTGAAGGAAACATTGACGCTAAGTCCGTCGACAAATAGGTATAGCAGCAAGAATCCTATTTCTCTATGAATCGACCCTAAGAATCTGAGAATATCACCATTGCATCCTTAAAGATGTCAAATTTTGTGCATTGTTGGTGGGAGGAGCTATAGATGAATATGAATAAAGAATTCAATCCCTTAGACACATGGAATAAATTCGTCGATCATGTCCAAAGACAGTTCTATCCATCCAAATACATTTAGCAATAGTATAAGAAGTGGCAGCAACTAAGGCAGTGGAGAGACCAGTCTTTACAGAGTTGTACTGATGAGTTATATCGACTCCTGTATAGACTTGGTGTTCAATAAGAAAAAAAATTCTCATTCTTAAGTACATCATCGGTCTATTCCTGTACATGAAACAAGAGATGTAGTTCCTTACTGTCAATACACTAACGAATGCATTCCACTATACTATCAAGCTTGAAGCCAAGCAGAAAGGAAAAACACAACTTGTGACTAAATTGACAGAATGACCATCCGAGAAGAAGTCTTCGTTAATAACCAATGCTGACAGGTCCAAATTCCCTACCCAACCATCTTCGCCAAGGCAAGATCAGGGAAAGAAACACTCTCAAAAAGACAAGAGGGATCACACTAGGAAATTTCTGGCTGAGAAATGGTGTGATTACCACAACTCAACCTAGCATGATGCGTATGAATGAACATATCGAAATAAATTTCTGAAAAACTTTATGTATTTGACATATTGAACAAACCAATCGTGGAATCTGACCCATAATCATTGACCCTCTTGGCATTGACAACGACAACTCTAGTAGACTCAACTATTGTTGATCAGGAGGAACGAGAGCACCTATTCCATACACATATATGGGTTCAGGACAATCCATTGCATCTGATAGTGGATAATGGTATAATTTTTTTCTAAATATCTTGTGAAGAAATTAGGTCGTATAACCACATTGCATCCTCATCCTTATAACATAGGTTGGATGAAGGATGTATAAGAACTCAGAATCACTCAACAATGAAAACTCGACTACTTCCTTAATCCTTTCAAAGACGAAGTACTTTGTGATGTGGCATTTCTTTCTGTATGCAATGCATTGTATGGGAAACCTTACTTGTGGGATCGACATGGAATTTACCAGCCACGACCATAGAAGGTGATTGTCAAGATTCATAACTAGTAGTATGGAATACCACAATGATGACCTTTACCAATGGTTGAAATGGTATTTTCTAAATAGGAATAAAAGTTGATCAATCATGCTAAGAAATTCACATTGATCATGATCAAGCATCAACATTTTAGGAATACTATAGCAACTTATCGACCCACTGAAAAATGGATTTCCCGACAATAGAAAAAAAATGACAACATTCTTGAAGAATACTGGTATATGTTCAAAAAACCCCATAGAGTACCGCTACACTGCTAGATAAAACAATCCATTTAACTCTCTCCTGGTTCTTCTTTACCTAATACATATATCTACTGGAGATCCATTATCGAGAATGAATAAATTTATCAATAGATCCAAGATTCAATCGACAAGGGCCATATCTGTCCCAAATCCTCGCCTTGTGGAAGTCCTGTTGTCCTCGTTCCGAAGAAATATGGGACTTGGAGCATGTGCATCGAATACATGACACTCAACAAGATTTCGGTGAAGAATTGGTACCCTTTGCCAAAAATTAATAGATTGATTGATTGTATGAAAGGTTATAAATTATTTACTAAATTCAACCTTAAGTCAGAATATCATCAAATTCTTATCGAGCCCTCAGATGTTTGGAAGAATTCTTTCAATACCAATGAAGGATTGTTTGAATAGTTAGTCATGCCTTTTGGCTTAACCTATGCACCTACAACCTTCATGTAATACATGAATGATGTGATGTGACCTTTTATAGGAAAATATGTCAGTGTCTATCTCAATGAAATTCTGATTTATAGTATAACACAGGAGTAACGTGTCTGACAGATCCAACAAGTCCTCGACATCGTACGACAACATCAACTCTAAGTGGATAGGGATAAGTATTGATTTTCCATGAACAACATCAAATACTTGGGGTATGTAATCGACTCTACATGCGTTTATTTTGACCCAAAAAAGATATAGATCCTCAAAGACAGGTCGATTCCTCAGAACATTCATGAACTACGAAGCTTTCTTGGTTTGGTGATTTTTTATCGACGATTCATACTCAGCTTCAGTCAGATAGAATGACCATTGAATTAGTTGACTAACTTGGAATGGAAGCACTATTTACAAGTGGACCTGTAACACCCCGGTTTTGACCCCATTTGCATTAAATGTATATGATTTATATATTGTAATGGATCATGGTGTGGAGCTATAGGAAAATTCCCCACCATTGATTGTCGTATTATGTTTCGGCGACGCCGATGGTATTTTCTGCTAGCCATGCATGTTATAATGTTGGACACCATGTACATATGAAAAATTAATTAAAAAGACCCACAATCGGCTATGTCGATCCAACGATAATGAAAAGGGAATGATTTCCTAAGGTTAAGGGGGGGGGATGTCTAACCATTGGGAACCATTGGGAAACGTCCAAGTGTCAAGTGATGAACCTATCTATATGTACACCACCCTGTTTGTCTTACTCACCCATCCTTTGTCTCATTCAACCACCGAACTAATTGCCAGGGTTGGTTGGGGGCAGTTATTTCCTTGGAAAGATGTCTGGATGGTAGTCGTGGAAGTTGGCGGGATTTTCAGTCCTTGCGCACATGCAAGCAAGAGGAAGGAGCATTCATTCCCTCTCAGGGGCAGGGAACCATCAATCTAGTCATTCCATCATTCCATGATTCCATATTCATGCAGGGGTCTGCTCTTGTTTTTCTTTAGGCATGTGATTCCACTTTCATGCATGTTGTATTATTCCCCTCATGCAACTAAGAGACTGCTGCTGGTTTCCCCATGAATTTGGGTTGCAATAGGTGTGTTGTGGAGTCATTTTGGCCATGATAGGGCCAAGAATGACTTTGGAGTCATTCTGCTTGGTTTGAGCTATGTATTACCTAATCCGGTTTGGCTCTATGGTGTTTCCCTTAAATCCTGGAGCTGTGAATTGATGTGGTTGGGATGTGTGTGCACAATGGTTGGTCTATGGACCATTTTGGAGTGGAAATGGAGCCTCAGTGTGCTTGATAAACTTATTGTGTGTGCAGGAGCCTCACAAGCAGAGCTAGAGGGCTGGCTTTCTTCTATACACCCCCTGAATAGCACAGGAAGGGAAGTCATGGTCTGAGGGACTGCGCAACAGAGAAGGGGATGAATCCTTGTGTTGGGTGTGTGTCAATGTCTTAGAAGTCAAGATAGCTCTGGCATAGGTTTCCTTATCTCTTCAGTGAGACCAATAGCTTAGCAATAGTGTTTCCAGCTCCTGATAGCTTGATAAACCCAACCGTGTTGGCTTGGCTGAGTTATGTATCCTTAGCTACGTGTTAGCCTACTAGTTTCCTCTTACTCTTGGTGGAATCATGCCCAGCTCAAGGATGACAGTGTTGTTGAGAGATTGATGAGCACATTGTCCTATGGCTGGGTGGAATGTTGCAGTGACGTAGCTGGTTGCGGGACAAGATTTCCTGAAGATAAGTATTCTTGTGCTTAAATCCTGGAAACTGTATTATTTTATGAATGAACATGATGAATGCTTATATGATTATGATTGTATTGGATGATTGTGTTTGCTTCTACTGTATGTTTATTGAATGATATGTTGCATCTAGGTATGCTTTTATTTTATTGCATTTTATACCTTATGTTCATGGGGCTTAGTTTCTGAGATTGTTAGCATTACAGTCACGTCCTCTCGTCAGTAGAAGGGTGGGGACGTGAAATATTGGTATCAGAGAACTGGTTGTAGCTTTGGGCCTCAATGGGCCAACATTGAGCAATTGACAAAGGCAAGATCACCCTCTGTGGCTAGCAGGAAGAGCAACATATAGGAGAAATTTTCAGAAATTTCTCTAAGTGTTGGAAATTGCATAGCGGCTGCGTTGCCAAGATTGGAGCCATAGTGGCGGCTGAAATTCCAAGAGGGAGCCGATGTGGCGACCATGTTGGCGATATGGAGCTGAAAAGAAGGTAAAATTTTTCTAAGTGTTTGAAAAATTCCTCTTCTTGCATGGCGGCTGAAAAGGCCAAAGAAGAGCCACAACGACAGGGGCAGACAACATATGAATGAGCCACTACGTAGTGGACGGAAGCTAAAGAGCGAGTCGATGGAAGTGGCTCAGCTTGCCCAAATGATGCCGCAATGGCGGATGAGAAAAGGAGAAGGGATCCCCGGAAGGGAGCTGACATTGAAGAAATTTCAAAAATTTGTCTAGGTGTTGGAAGCGGCGGCAGGCAAAAGAAATTTCGAGTCGCTACAACAGCCGAAAGTTGAAGTTTGAGCCGACGAAGCGGCGGCCAAAAGTCGAAGTTTGAGTCGACGAAGCAACGATTGAAAGTTGAGTTTTGAGCCATAGCGGCGGTGGGGAAATGAAGAATTGGGCCACTACAGAGGATGGAATATCAACATCGAGTCGATGTGTGGCGGAAGAATGTTGAACATCGAGCCGATGTGTGGTGGAAGAATGTTGAACATCGAGCCGCAATGGCAGAAGAAAATGGGAAAAGTGAGCTGCTACACGACAGAAGAAGTTTGAATATCAAGCCGATTTGCGGCGGCAAAAAGTTGAAGAATGAGCCACAACAACGGAAAGAAAAGGAAGAAGGAGTCACTATAGGACGGAGGAGAAAGAAATATTGAGCCGTTACATGGTGGCAGATGGAAGGTGATGAAGGAGCCACTACAGTGGATGAAAAATGAGGATCGAGCCACTGTAGCGGGTGATAGTAAAAAAAATTTGATGCAGCGGGTGAAAATTTTGAAATTTTTTCCGAAACAGGGAATTTTAGCATGTTTTTCAATAGGATTTTTAGGGGTCTGGAAAGTGAAAAATGGAAATCTGTTCATGCACCAAATTGCGCGAAATAGAATGATTTACAAAAAAAAAATGAGGGCACTACCCTCGACTCGCCTTGTAGTGGCGCGGGGAATCCATAAGGGGCAAGCCCCCTTGACCCCTGTTGTCCCCTTCAGACGGTCATTCTTCGGGAAAGAAAATTTTATGTTTTGACAAAATTGTCAATGTATGATTTTTCCATGTAAAGGTAAGTAATGCATAATTCATGAGAATGTTATGTGGCTAACAGTTGCATGTATTAACACATTTTGCATAATTATAGTTACCTTCAAAGATAACATTCTGGATAGTACAGTTTGGTAAAGGGAGTCTTGGTTCAGCCATGAGAAGCCATGACGGATATGATGCATGGGATTCCTACAAACGTGCACAAGATGCCATGGGGGAAAATCTCTGAGTTGGAAATGATGATATAGAGTCTAATGGAAGGGGATTTCAAGAGACTTCGCCAGATATTGCAACCACCATGAGAAGCTTGATTAAATATTAGGAAGAGCAACATCAGTTGAATGATGCTATGTTGCAGAGTTTGATAGACTTGCAAAGAAATATAGACTCTGGATAGGGTACAGTAAAACTAGAAGGTAGTAAGAGCAGTACCAGAAAAAGAAGAAGGACTTCTAGTAGATTACTTGACTCAAAAGAATCCAGTGGGGATTCAAGCTCTTCTTCTCGCAAGGGAGGGAGAAAGAGGCACCATAGGGATCGCTCTCGAGATGAATTTAAGAAGGCTAAACCTCCTTCGTTTGATGGTGAGGTAAAGACTAGAAAAGAGGCTGAAGCTTGGCTTCTTGGGATAAAGAAGTACTTCCAAGTTCAGGGTTATTCAGGAAACATGAAGGAAATGGTTTCCATATTCAATTTGAATGGGAGGGAATCCATTTGGTGGGATCACTTCAAGCAATTAAAGAGGATCAACGAAAGAAGGCTTAAGTGGAAGTAGTTCAAGAATTATTTCAAGCAGAAATACCTCTCCAACAGGTATTATGATGACAAAATTAAGGAGTTCCATGAGCTGAGATTGGGACAACAGACCATGGAAGAGTATGCAAATAAGTTCTTGGAATTATTAAGGTATGTTAGGTACATCAAAGATGAAAAGGTGAAGATCCAATGTTTTATGAGTGGATGTCCTTAGTCTTACAAAGACAGAATTGAGTTTTATGAACCTAGAACTCTGGAAGAAGCAAAAAGGAAGGCTAAGTACTGCTATGAGCAAAGAAAATGAAAACATGATTAACAGAAGACATGGAAGGACAAAAGGAATGAGAAGTCTGACCAAAGGAAGAAAGGTTTCAAACCTGCTAACTTCAAGAATCAACAGAAGCAACCGTCATAAGCTGAGAAATAGCCAGCCAAAGTGATGGGAGAAAATCCTAAAGAGCCACCGCACAACAGAGGACCACTCCAGTGTTGGAAATGTGGAGAACCCCACATGCACAGGAATTGTACACTTGAGAATGAGAATGCAAGGCCAGCTTACAACATTTAGGAGGCAGAAATAGTGGGTTAAGTAGCAAGGGCCGTCCCTAGGATTTATGTAGCATTGGAGGACTGCCAGGAAGATCACCAATCAACTACGGTGGAAGTTGTAGGTAAGATTGTTGAGCAATCTGTTTCTATTTTGAATGACCCTGGTTCTACTCCAAGTTACATTACTCCTAGAGTAGTGGAGATTTGTGCTTTTAAGCAAGTAAAGCATAGAAAATCTTGGTTAATTTTGCTAGCCATTGGAGCTAAGAGAAATGTTAGTGAAGTGGTAGACAAATGTCTGTTGGTCATGAATGGATTGGTCACTTGTGTAGATCTAAATGTTCTACCACTTAGTTCATATGATGTTCTCATCGGAATGGATTGGTTAGAAGCTCACGGGGTAAAGCTGGACTATTATAATAAGACCTTTGAGTGCTTGGATAAAGAAGGCAACTCAAGAATTGTGAAATGCATTCCAAAGGTGATTTATGTTAGGAATATTTCAACATTGCATTTGAAGAAGTTTAGTAGAAAAGGTTTCCAGTTGTATGCAACTCATATTTTGGAGCAAACAGAGGATGCAACTCCTAGGTTGGAGGACTTTCATGTGTTGCAGGAATTCAAGGATGTGTTTCCTGATGAGATTCTAGGGCTCCCTCCAAAGAGAGACATTGATTTCACAATTGAACTTGTGCCAAGAGCAACACCAGTGTCCAAGACACTCTACAGGATGAGTATTCCAGAAATTCTAGAGTTGAAGATGCAATTGCAGGAGTTGTTGGAGAAGAAGTATATCAGGCTGAGTGTGTCTCCTTGGGGAGCACCTGTTCTATTTGTGAAGAAGAAATATGGTACACTCAGGTTGTGTATTGATTACGGATAGTTGAACAAAGTCATAGTGAAGAAAAAATACCCTTTGCCGAGGATTGATGACCTCTTTGATCAAATTAGAGGAGCAAAGGTATTTTCCAAGATTGACTTGAGGTCTCGTTACCGTCAAGTGAGGATCAAGGATGAAGACATTCATAAGACAGCCTTAAGGACAAGGTATGTGCACTATGATTTTGTAGTGGTACCATTTGGTCTCACAAATGCACCAACTACATCTATGTTCCTTATGAAGAGTGTGTTCAGCAGGTATTTGGACAAGTTTGTTCTTGTTTTCCTTGATGACATTCTTATTTATTCTAAGAATGAGGAAGAGCATGAAGAGCATCTGAGATTGACATTATAATTGCTCAGGGAGCGTTAGTTGTATGCAAAGTTGAGCAAGTGTGACTTCTATAAAGATAGGATTCATTATTTGGGTCACATTATCTCAGATGAGGGTGTATCTGTAGATCCTGAGAAGATTGAGGCCATTATGAATAGGCCTACTCTGAGAAATGTGACAGATGTAAGATCTTTTATGGGGCTTGTAGGATACTATAGAAGATTCATTGAAGGATTCTCCAAGGTTGCACATCCAATCACTTCTTTGCAAAGGAAGGGAGTAAAGTTTGAATGGACACCGAGGTGTGAAGAAAGCTTCCAATAGTTGAAGAATATTCTCGAAAGTGCACCAGTCTTGAAGATTGTAGACCCAAAAAAATATTTTGTGGTGTGTACTAATGCATGCGGACAAGGACTTGGAGGAGTCCTTATGCAATACAACCACGTGATTTGTTATGAGTCAAGAAAGCTAAAGGAGCATGACAAGAACAACAGTACTCATGATCTAGAACTTGTAGCCATAGTACATGCTCTCAAGATGTGGAGGCATTACTTGATGGGCAGAAGATTTGAGCTAAGGACAGACCATTGTGGTCTGAAGTACTTGTTTGATCAGACAACATTAAATGCTAGGAAAGCTAGATGGTTGGAGTTTTTATGTGAGTTTGATTTCGAAATCAAGCACATAAAAGGAAAAGAGAATAAGGTAACTCATGCACTTAGCAAGAAGGTTCAACAAATGCATGTGGCATCCATTAGTATTTGCGAGTCGGAGTTGAGGTAGTAGATTGTTAATCATACTGTTGGAGATGAGTTGGATGAGCAGGTAAAAGACAAATTGCAGCAGCAAAGTCTTGAGAAAAGGTATGAGGGATATAAATTGGAAGAAGATGGACTTCTTACTTATAATAACATAATCTATATTACAAATATAGCAGATTTGAGGAGAGTTGTTATGGATGAGATCCATCAAGCTCCATATTCTGGTCATCCAGGATATCAGAAAACAATTGCTAGAACCAGAAAACAGTATTTTTGGCCAGGAATGAAAAAGGATATGGCTGAATATATTTCAAGGTGCATGAAATGTCAGCAGGTGAAGTTTGAGCATCAACACCAAGCAGGTTTGTTGCAACCTTTTCTAGTTCCAGAATGGAAGTGGGAAATTATTTCCATGGATTTTATTACAGGATTTCCAATGACTTGGAGACAACATGATTCCATCATGGTTGTGGTGGAAAAGTTGACAAGGGCAACACATTTCATACCGGTTAATCCTATGCATAAGACTGGTGACATTTCAAATATCTTCATGAAGGAGATTTTCAAATTGCATGGATTGCCTAAGGAAATAGTCTCTGACAGAGATATCAAGTTCACTTCCAATTTTTGGAAGGGGTTGTTTGCAGATTTGGGTACAAAGTTGAACTTCAATAATGTCAACCATCCTTAGACTGATGGGTAGATATAGAGAGCGAATCGAGTGCTTGAAGACATGATTTGCATGTATGTGATGGATAAACCAACCAAGTGGGAAGATTACTTACACTTTGTAGAGTTTGCTTATTACAATGGACAACAAGCATCCTTGAGGATGAGTCCGTATGAAGCTTTGTGTGGCAGAAGGTGTAGGAAACCAGTTACATGGGATAATCCAATGAATAGGGTTGCGCTTGGGCCAGAATTGGTCAAGGAAATGGAGCAAGACGTTGTAAAGATCAGGCAGAATCTGAAAGTACCCCAGGATAGACAGAAAAGCTATGCGGATAAGCATAGCGTGAACAGAGAGTTCAATGTTGGGGATCATGTTTACCTCAGAGTGAGGGAAAAGAAGAGTTCCTTGAAGCTTGGAAATTGTGCCAAGTTGTCACCCAGATATTGTTGGCCGTTTGAAGTGCTAGAAAGAATAGGGATAGTTGTATATAGACTTGCATTACCTTATAGCACTAGATCTCATAATGTTTTCCATGTTTCTTTGCTTAAGAAATATGTACATGATCCTAACCATGTGATAAATTGGGATGTGATTTAGGTGGAACCCGAGGGAGAGTTCCANTCAATAGGAAGGTCACAATGCTCCAAAACCAAGCCATAGTGTACGTAAATGTTCAATAGGAGCACTATGGACCTGAAGAGGCTACGTGGGAGCTGGAGGATTCCATGCGATTGGCACATCCATTTTTGTTCAATTCTACAGAGCACTGAGGCGATGCTAGTGTAGCATTTTGTTCAATTTTGTAAAGCATTGAGGGAAATGCTATTGAAGGGGGAGGGGATTGAAACACCTTGGTTTTGACCCTGTTTGCATTAAATGTATATGATGTATATATTGAAATGGATCATGGTGTGGAGCTATAGGAAAATACTCCACCACTGATTATAGTATTAGGTTTCGGCGACGCCGATGATATTTTGTGCTATCCAAGCATGTTATAATGTTGGACACCATGTACATATGCAAAATTAATTAAAAATACCCACAACCAGCTATGGCAATGCAACGATAATGAGAAGGGCATGATTTCCTAAGGTTGGGGGGGGGGATTTCTAACCCTTGAGAACCATTGGGAAATGACCAAGCGTTAAGTGATGAACCTATATATATGTGAACCACCTTGTTTGTCTTACTCACCCATCCTTTGTCTCATTCAACCACCAAATTAATTTCTATGGTTGGTTGGGGGCAGTTATTTCCTTGGGAAGACGTCTGCATGGGCAGTCGTGGAAGTTGGCAGGATTGTCAGTCCTTTCCCACACGCAAGCCAGAGGCACTATAAATCGTTCCCTCATGGGGGCAGGGAACCATCAATTCGATCATTCGGTCATTCCACGATTCCATATTCATGCAGGGGTCTACTCTCGTTTTTCTTCAGGCAGGTGATTCCACTTTCACGTAGGTCGTATTCTTCCCCTCATGCAGCTAAGAAACTGCTACTGGTTTCCCCACGAATTTAGGTTGTTGTAGGTTTGTTGTGGAGTCATTTTGGCCATGATAGGGCCAAGAACGAATCTAGAGTCATTCTGCTCAATTTTAGCTATGTATTACCTAATCTGGTTTGGATCAGTCGTGTTTCCCTTAAATCCCAGGGCTGTGAATTGCTGTGGTTGGGATGTGTGTGCACAGTTGTTGGTATGTGGACCATTTGGGAGTGTAAATGGAGCCTGAGTGTGCTTGATAAACCTAGTGTGTGTGCAGGAGCCTCACAGGCAGAGCTAGAGGGCTGGCTTTCTTCTCTACACCCCCTGAATAGCACTGGAAGAGAAGTAATGACCCAAGGGACTACGCAATAGAGAAGGGGATGAATCCTTGTGTTTTGTGTGTGTGGATGTATTATAAGTTAGGATAGCTCTAGTGCAAGTGTCCTTAGCTCTTCAGTGAGCTCACTAGCTTAGCAACTAGCGTTTCCAGCTCCTGATAGCCTGATAAACCCAACCGTGTTGGCTTAGTTGAGTTGTGTATCCTTAGCTACGTGTGAGCCTACTAGTTTCCCCTTACTCCTGGTGGAATCATGCCCAGATCAGGGGTGGCAGTGTTGCTGAGATATTGATGAGCACATTGGCCTATGATTGGGTGCAACGTTGCAACGACGTAGCTGGTTGTGGGACAAGATTTCCTGAAGATAAGTATTCTTGTGCTTAAATCCTTGCAACTGTATTATTTTATGAATGAACATGATGAATGCTTATATGCTGAAGATTGTATTGGATGATTGTGTTTGCTTTCGTTGTATTTTTATTGAATGATATGTTGCATCTATGCATGTTTTTTTTAACTGTATTTTATACCTTATGTTCATGGGGCTTAGTTTCCCATATTGTTAGCATTATAGTCGAGTCCTCTCACCAGTAGAAGGGTGGGTATGTGAAAGGACCCCAACACAATGACACACTTTTGAGAAGCTTAAGCACTAGCTCTATACTGCACCAGTACTTGTTTTACCTAGTTTTCATCATCCCTTTGAGATTGAGAGGAATGCCATAGACTATGTCTTGGGTGAGATGATCATGTAGTATGGTAACTCTGTCACTTTTAATTTAGAAACCTTCAATGACACCATTATGAGGTATTCAACCTATGAAAAGTAGATTTACGCCATTGTTCAAGATGTCAAGTAATGGAAAAGCTATGTCCTTGGCAAGGAAACAACTGTTCATACCAACCATAAGCCCCTATAGTTCACTTCGTCCTAGTCCGAGCTACAAACAAATAAAAAAATAAAGTGGATTAATTCCCTACAATAATACCAGTTGGTAATTAAGTACCGAAAATGAAAATCCAATGTCGTAGCTAATTGTATAAGTCCACCACCCATAACTATCCTTATTACAATGATGAGTATGAAGGAATATGACACCACTACTCTCCTTCTTACAGTGATGAGTATGCAAGGATATGACACCACTACTCTCCTTCTTACATTGATGAGTATGCAGGGATATGACACCACCACTTGGACTCAGTTGTATCAAGTAGACATCAACTTTTCATTAGTCTATCAATAGCTTCAGACTGGAAATTCATCTACCATTGTCTATTTCCTAAAAGACACCTTGTTATACAAGCTCACATACCTTTGTGTACCGAGATATGAGCACAGAAAAGGTAATTTGGGATGCGAACTACAACAAGACTGCAGGACATGTTGGAGTGGCGAAGACTCTTGTCATTTTTCAGAAGTATTTTTACTGGACTACACTTAAATCTGATGTCAAAAAGTATTGTCTATCATGTGTGGTTTGTGCCATTGCTAAACCACCTAATAGATGACAAGGCTCATATATTCCCTTGCCAGTTTCTAATCAACCTTGGGAATCTATTTCTATGGATTACTTGACCATGTACCTTGTCACTAAGCATCAACATGACATAATCTTGGTTGTAGTGAATAGATTTTTCACGATGGTCATTCTCATTCCTTGCAAGAAAATGACGACATTGCAACATACCACTCATCTCTTCTTTGAACATGTCTAGAAGCATTTAGGCTTATTGACAACAATTGTTTCTGACATAGATTCCATATTTGTCAACGTTTTTTGGAAAACTCTCTAAAAGAAACTCAACCCATATATTTCTTTATCATTAGTGTTCCACTCTCATATGGATGGTCAGACGGAAGTTTTGAACCGTTTGTTTTTATAACTACTTTACATGTATAACCACAAGTATCATCGAACATAGGATGAAAGTCTCCCATACATTCAATATAGTTAAAATCTTGATCGAAACAACTCGACATGATAGATCCTCTTTGAAATATGCTACGAGTTTCAACCCTTGGAACCTTTTGACTTCATCAATCCTTTGACACAATCAGAAAACACTGATCATGTACAACATGAAGTTGAGAAAGCACTCAAGTTCAAGGATCAGATTTGTGACATTCAAAAATAAGCGCAAGATATTTTACAATGAGCTAATGAGAAATCTAAGGGCCGAAATGACAAGCATCATGTTCCTCATTATTTTCAAATTTGCAATAAGGTCTTCCTCCACCTTAAGAAACACCGGTTCACTGGTCCATACAAGAAGCTAAAGACTTTGTGTTGTGGTCCATAAACTATTCTTGAGTAGAATTGGAAAAAACAATTTCAAGCTCGACATTTCTTCATACCTAGGTTTGCATCTAGTCTTTAATATGGATTTGCTTCAACCAAATAATGCATCATTGCTAGGATAGACAAACTTGTAGATAATAGAACCTGAATACATAAATACAAGAGTTTAAGAGCCTCTTCCTTGTGACACAATCGTGGTACAAAGAGTACACCATACATGGATGAAAGCAATTCCCTTGTTTCGGATAGCTAAAGCAAAATAACTCCCAACCTAAGGAACGTGGTATTCTGGTGATGAACTAACCAATAATTTTCCTCATTTCCCTGAGAAATAAATGGGGACCATTGCTTCTTAAGGATGTAGGAATGATCCATCCAGGAATTCGATTGGCTTGTTCGACTAGTTGGCATAGTCCTAGTTTGCTTCTCATTTTAGTTGTCAAAGATGACAACCGACAACTACCAAAACCAACAACAACATAACTCATTGAAGAATGACTACTTCAACATACTCCATCAACACTGACTATTGAATCTATCAAAACCAACCATAACATACCTCATCGAGACCGATGACTCCAACATGATCCATCGACATCGACCATGACATACCAACTTTGACAGACGGTTGCTATGCCTACCTGTTGATTGTGACGGTTGCACTTTTGCAATTGTTAAAACTTCTCTTGTAACTGAATGTAATGAGCATGCACCCAAGCGTTTCATCACACTTTATATAAACCTATACATTAATGTATTATATAGGTGGTGATGCATGTAACAGAGTACATAGAGAAGTAATAAAGTAAATTTGTTTTGAATTATTTCATTTTGGTTGTAAGCATATTCTTATTTCCTATTTGTTTTGATTTGTCAACATAGTCTAAATTTATTCTTCCATAACGGAACTTGACTCATTCAGTCGAACTTGTTGTCCCCCATTTAACACCTCGACGACACAAGCCAAAGATGTCCATTACCTATTGTAATGAGGATGTTGGCTATTCAACTTTAGGTTTGGGTTTGTTTTTTATTTTGCGTATAAATTTACCAGTATATTCTGATAGACCTAATAACCAAGGAAATAATTTTTGGGTTGTACTAAACATGCAGTTATAAGGAAAACAATTAACATGTAACCCTTCTACTCAGTGAAATATACTAAAATACATGAACAATCACTACTAAAATACATTAATAGATGGACATGTGAGGGAACTTGTTAATTTTTTTATGGTTGTTATAGCTTAAGTCCTAACTTGATAAGCATTTAATACATTTTGGCAATAACATCATAAATAGGATCATAGAAAGAAACACAATCACAAGGAACACAATAATTTACCCTAAAGGGAAAACCTATAAAAACTTGTTCAATATAGATTACGAGAATACAATGAGCAAAGAACAAGGTCTCATAGAGAGAGACCAAACCCCAAGCATAAGAGGCAAACACCAACGACCATTAGAGGAAATTTCAACTCAAAATGGGCCTTTTAACTCTAATTCAAATTCCATGCTATCATGTGTTAGCCAATGAAATTGATTTAAATTTGAAATACCATATAGGTCTTAAGCACTTTTTTAATATAAATTTGGGGATAGGTATCATAAAAAAAACTACTTTTTTGTTTGTTTGTATTTTCTACATATCTCCCTGTGTTTTTAATCAAATTTTGATTGGGAGAGCTCATTGGATGTGGAATTAAATTCCGCATCCAAAGAGTACCGACTCGACGTACTTTTGATGCACCCTGCTACCCCAAAAACAATAAATACCTGAAAAAACATGATGATGATGTCCATCAAAAGTATGTCGAGTGGGTACTCGTTTGATGCGAAATTTAATTCCGCATCCAACGAGCTCTCCCGATTGAAATTTGAGTAAAAACACGAGGAGATATGTCGAAAATACAAACAAAAAAGTAGTTTTTTTTCTTTTCTTCCTCCAGAATTAATAAATATTATTTTATTAATTTTTTTTAGGAGGCCCATTTTTAGTTGAAATTTCCTCTAATGACTATTCCTCTACCTTTTATGTCCCTCCTTCTTTCTCTCTCTTATGCAATACAAGTGTGAGTGTGTGTGTATAAATGAGGGAGGGAGCCTCCCTTTTTATTCTAATATTCCTAATTGACATTTACCCTAACCAGGTTGACCTACCTAGGAGAACTCACAATAATAATTATATTATTCTTTCTTGGATACTATTGACCTGACTTACAACGGAGGGTTTACCTCATGACTTTTACATGACCTTTTACAATAGTGACATATCCCAAAGGAGGAAAAATAATAGTGTAAAGTACAAGTAGAATATTCTTCAAAGTTACATTATTTCAACACCCCCCCTTAACACAAAGGGTATTCTACTGACAACAACAATAACTGGTGCGTCTCTACACAACATTATCAGAAGGAGAGAGAGGAGGCATCATCAACATCATCTTTTGGAACATTGTATGGTACATTTATAAATCATTGGAAGTTTTGAAAAACATCATCATATTCAACACGGAGCTGGAGCATCATCACCTACAACATGGAACCGAGGCATTGTAACAAATATAAAATAAAACATTAATTAAATTAGTTAATTATTATATTAAAGGGTGTAACCTTTCATTTTACATGCTCAAATCCTATAAAGGTGAGCTTCATTTCTAAGTGTTATCATCATCTAATATATATTATCCTTATTTATCATTCAAAATGTAAGTCAGATTCGACTATTAACCGACCAAACGGATACGGTTGCTCCAAGTGGTATCATAGTGGATTCACTCCTTTGACATGAGGTCGTATTTGACTCTTCTACCATTCTTCTCACCTTTATATTCTCATCCCTCTTCCTTCATTTATCCCTACCATCATTCTACCTCCCTAACTCCATCCCGCCATTTCTCCATTCCTTTCACGTAACCCTCCCACGTGACCCCATACTCTTCAGGATTCACTCCATGGCTATCCACTCCATATCCCTTCCAAATTCCATCCTCACCATCTACACGCTTCCCAACTGCACCCTCCTACCTCTCACACCATTCCACCTCACCAACGCTGCACAACCGCACCAACACACCACTCCCCTCTTCACCCATCTCCTTCACTGCTAGAGCTGCTCCCTCTGCACTCCTCCACCTTCTCACTGCATGCTCCTCTAGCCTATGCATCACTGCCTTCCACCTCTGTGCTCTTTTCCCCTTCCCCAACACACGCCATCCTCCTCTGCTGCATGCCACATGTTTCCTCTTCTCTCACGCTCATTCCGCTTCCCCCGCTCCACCCAACAATGCATCCTCTGCAACCATCAAGCTTCATTCACCCCTCACGTCACCCATCTATTGTCCCAACACATTCCCTTCACACCTCAATATGTCCCCTCCCACCTTCCAGCCACCAATCATCACCAATGCCTCTCGTGATGTGTCGTCTCCCTCTCCCTCCAACTCCAGCACTTGCCACCCACCACGTCCCCTACTGCACCATCACCATCACCCTCTCACCTCTGCTTTTCCCTTCCACCCACCTGCTACACTTCCTCACTTCTCTTTGCACATTTTTCATTGTCTCATCCTCTACGCGCACAGTCCAAAACACAACAAACCCTAAAACCTGCAATTTTTTTTAATAAAAAATTAAATATTATATATAATTATATATTATTATTATAATATTTGTTTTTAATAAAAACCTTAATATATAGTTTATATAGTTTAAACTATATACCAAATATTTATATAGTTTATAACAAACAAGAATAATATTAATTAATTAATTAATATTTATTATTATTCCAAAAAAAATATTATTATTGTTAAATATAATAATAACTTTCTTTCCTCTAAGCTCAAAGTCCCTTCTACAAACATCCATGGCATCTTATAGTGATGAATTCATAAATCTCCTTGAAAAAATCCTTAAGGATATAGATGAAATAAAGAAATATATTTACAAAATGTTTAAATAAAATGAAGATGGATGTGAAAATCGGGTAGAAGAAACCACCCAAGATAATATAAAAGATGAAGATACAGTAGACTATTATGTCATTTCCCATGAGAGTAATAGCATCAATCAATATATTGTACAAGAGAAAGATATAACATACCCTATTAATGAAGAAAATGACAACGGAATATTTGACAAGGAGAGAGATGATCTTGACCAATATTATGATAAGAGTCAAGCGGATGTTACTAACAATAACGATGATCAATGCATTGACAATAATATCACAATAACAAACACACAAAGGACATATGTCATCACAAGGAGTGCTATAAAGAACATCATTGAAAACAACTATAATATCTATCAGACACAAGATAAGGCTGGCATTCTTGTGAGCATTATAAGCACAAAGAACCCCTTCAAGGAACAGACACACAATATGCTGTGACTGAAAACAAAAAAATAGTTAAAATAAACAATCACACAAGTGGGAAAAGCTTAAACAAAACTTCACTAAGTTCTTACTTAATGCAAATTCCAAGACAAAAAGAATCAAAATGAAGCAATGATCGTAATCAAAATCGTGAAAATCATTAAAAATCAGAACCTACATCATGCTTCATCATGAAAATAAGAACATGCATCATTAAAAATCATTAGAATTTCAAGAATTAAAAATGAGTTACCATTGGTTGATTGCTATTCTCCTGAGTAATTAATTCATGATTCACCTTCCAACTCCATCCACATCTGCACATGAACATTAATAAGAAATTTTGATGTGTTGAAATGTGATTGGCAGATAGGGTGATGATGTCTTCCTTGGGAGTTTCTTCCCAGGCCTCGGCAACGGGTGTTCGTTGTCATCTAATGCAACTTTTTACATGTGTGTTTTATTGTTTTCGTCCTCAGTGTTAGAGTTTTGTTCTTGATGGTGTTGTAAGTTCCTAGGAAAAAGCATAAAATGCATTGTTTTCATTCTCAATCTTTGAGCATATGGGAAAAAAGAAAAAAAAGCCCATACACATCAATGAACAATAATAAGAGTCATTTATCTATCTACCTACTAAACATAATCAATATTTCTGAAATGTTGAGCCGAGTGTTGGATCAAGAATTATTTCTAGAGAAAGCTTAGAGAATTTCCTCCTAGAGATTCATTGCTTTGTTACAGTTTTCATAATGGAGAGAAAACTATTTGCACATATATGATCAATTCGATGTCAAATGTTGATGATGTTGATGCTAGTGAGAGTAACAATATTCAATGCTAACCAATCAATCACAAAACTTGTAAGCATGAATAACCATGGATAAAAATTGCATGAATAAGCATCTAATACGTAGATAACGTGATAAAAAGTGTGTTGTAAGGAAATAAGACAAATATATCTCATAAAACATTTTTATACCCAACTTTGAGGTATTTATTTCATGCTAATGATGCCCTTTCATCCCTTTCATGCATATATTACTTTTATGTGTGTAATAGGTTTGAGTGGATAAGAAATAATGCATATATTACTTTAATTATAGAATGAAGAATGGAGCATGCTGGGTATCTTTTTATGAGAATAAAAAAAAAAAAGTGGGATAGCCATGGAAAATTTGTTCCAACTTCAATTATTTTCCATCCCAATTTTTGCAATAGTTTCAAATTTGCTAATAAAATTCAAACTTAGGTGTTAATGCACAATCAAGCCCATGGAAAATTTGTTCCAACTTCAATTATTTTCCATCCCAATTTTTGCAATAGTTTCAAATTTGCTAATAAAATTCAAACTTAGGTGTTAATGCACAATCAAGCAACACATAGATAAATACGAGGGAGGAAAATTTCCATTACCTGTAACATATGGACAAATGGGGAGGATGATCCATATAGGAAGTCAATTGGCTTATTCGACTAGTTCGCCTAGTCCTATTCAGATTCTCACATCACTTGTCGAAGAAGGCAATTCAAAACTACTAGAAATGACAAAAACATAAATCGTCGATGATACAGATGGATATCGGTGTACACCCACCTATTCCAATGGCTCAAAACAATTGTCCATTTGGCAGTCTCTTAGTAATTTTTCTATGGTTTTTCGAGTCCCAAACTTTCGGGGTTGTTTTGAGGCCCTAAACGACATTTTTTTGGCAATTTGAGGGGACATTTATTTTCCAAAAACATGCATTTGACACTAGTTGTAAGATATAAATCTCGAACAGACCTTTCCAATGGGCTAAAAAATGCACCAAACAAAGATAGTATGCAATAGTTATGAGATCGCGAAATTGATTGTTCAACTAACTACCTTGGGGTCGTAAACTTTATGATGGTTCATCTTCTAGGGTTATGTTTTTGAAATTTAGGGTTATCTCCCTCATTCTTATTATAAATAGGCCCTTTTGACCTCATTTTGTATTAATCTTGGCACATATGAGTGTATAATCCACATCTCTTCTTAGAGATAGCTACCACCATTCTAGTTGTTGTATTTGTAGTCTATTCTATTTCTTCCATTTAATAGAATATGTGTACACTATATCTCTGTGTTTCTTGCAATATGTATGTGTATAGAAATATATATATGTTCTTTCATTTCATTCTCACACAAATTCAGATTAGTGGTATCAGATCAATATTCTCTTTGATTGTTTCTCGGTGCATGTCCTCAATGAGGTCAGGGTATAAAGAGTTGGGTCTCAAACTAGTTTCACTTGGGGAAGATCACTCTCGTCGCCCAAAATATACCCCCATGGTGGAATAAAAGAGAGACAACAAAGCAGGAGATCTTATTAAATCATTTCTTAAGGAAGCCTGTGCATGACAAAGAACGAGATGATGGATAATTTTTCCCATATCCTTCAACGAATGTTGACAATGGCAGATGCACCTTCAATGAGCAGTTGTTTCGAAGATGCAACTTCATTCAAGGTACAAGTTAACTTTTATATTCCTTTATTTGAATTCCATATTGATGATGATTCCCTAGATAAATCGTTTAATGTTCTAGAAGGGTATTTCTCTGTCCACAATTTTTTCAATAGGGAAAAGATAACCTTTACACTCCTTGAGGCAATCCCCCATGTCAAAAACTGGTGGGATACTTATAGTGAACAAAACTCATCAAACGAGTCTGGAATGTTTGAGGACAATATAGCCTCTTTCCTAGATTTCATCAAGGAATAATATTACCCTTCAGGAAACTATGATGACCAATACACAAAATGAACCATTCTACGTCAAGAGAGGGACTAAATGGTGTTGAAGTACACCAACAAATTTCATACCTTGTGCACAAAACTGGGTATCAAGGACTCCAAGTGCCACCTGGTACTAAAATATTGCAAAGTCCTACATTGTTACATATGAACAAAGATGCAATTCCTAGACATCTCTTCATTGGGAGCTTCCTATCAGTATGATGTCAAAATAGAGGAGAAATTTTGGAAAAAGAACAAATGAGAATTTGGACCTGCGAATCCATTGCAGAAGCAAGGCAAGGGAAACCCTAGATTACAGAACATGGGAAGGGGAAATGAAAACCAATATCAACCACAAGAAAAGAAGGGTAATGGAAATACAAAGAAGGAAACCGAGAAGTGTTTCAAGTTCCAAAAAATCCCCTAGAACAACACTGATGAATGTTGCTCAAATAAATAATTGGAGTCCGAGATCAAAGCTTCAGAATCAGGTTCGATTTTGATTCAAACCCCAATTTCATGGCTACATACTAGGGGAAGCAGATCATTGATGTAGAACCCAGTTTCCGTGTTTCTACCACACAGATTCAATAAGAGGAAATTGAAGGGTCAGAGGCAGAGGAACGCCTCTTCCACTCGCAATTGTGGGTAATGGGAATCCCACTACATTTAGTTGTTGACAACATCATATAAAAAAACCTAATCTCAACAGAAGTCATCAAGATATTGGAGCTCCCAACAACACCACACTCGATACCATACAACATTGGTTGGCTAAGCCAAGGACGTGGTATCCACATTAGTGAACGATTTTTCTCACCATATGGCATCAATCATTTCAAAGACAAGGTACTATGTGATGTGGTTCCACTTGAAGTGTGTGATTTTATTTTAGGATAGCCATATATGTGGAAGTGTCATGTTGAATATGAATCACAACCTCGTAGTGTCATTGTCACTTTGGGATGACAAAT
This sequence comes from Pseudotsuga menziesii, assembly GCA_001517045.1. Classification (NCBI taxonomy): domain Eukaryota; kingdom Viridiplantae; phylum Streptophyta; class Pinopsida; order Pinales; family Pinaceae; genus Pseudotsuga; species Pseudotsuga menziesii. The sequence continues at coordinate 195,679 of LPNX010742732.1, forward strand.
CTAATGGATACCAAATATAGTTGCACCTGCCATAGTCTCGTATGGAGAGAATATAATATCCCACACAAAAATATCTCCCTTTTCACAATTTCCATTGAAGGAGAAAAATAGATCACAGAGACCTCCATACACTTTTCATAGGGTCCCTCCACTTGGAATAAACAAGAAAAACACAAATTTAGTGTTCCCTTGTCCATTTGAGTACTTATACAATTCCAGGACATGCATTCAATGTGCTCGTACAAAAATAAATAATACATACTAGTTCATACAAAGTATAACATGACAACCAAAATTGTTGAACAACTCAAGCACATCCATCAACAACATATATACCCCTCATAGGATGTCAAGAAAGACATCCTTTTCATCTCATCGAATGTTGCACTAGGAGGTCAACTCAACACACATTTCAAGATATGATACAAGATTTGATTTAATGGATATCATTAATTCCTAAGGGGGAGGATCAATGGAGATAGGTGGCCACCCACCTATTCCATTGGCTCAAAATAATTTTCCATTTTGGCAATTTCCTAGTAATTTTTCTATATATTTCCAAGTCCCAAAATTTTGGGGTTGTTTTGAGGCCCTAAAATACTTTTTTTTGGTGATTTAGGGGGGAAATGATTACCGCATGCATGCATTTGGGCCCAATTCAATGATGTAAATCTTAGATAGACCTTTCCAAAGGGATATTAAATGCCCCAAAGGAAGATTGTAAGTAAAAGTTATGAGCCTAGGAAGTTGACTATTCAACTAACCACCTTGGGGCCAAAAAATTTATGACAATTCGTATTCTAGGGTTATGTTTTGGAAGTTTAGGGTTCTCTCACTCATGCTTATTATAAATATGCCCTTTCGGCCTCATTTTGTATTCATATTGGCACAAATGAGCGTAGCATCTATATCTTTTCTCAGGGATAGCTACCACCATTCTAGTTGTTGTATTTATAGTTTGTTCTATTTCCACAATTTAATAGAATATGTGTTTACTATTCTTCCGTGTTTCTTGTAATATGTATGTGTATATTAATATATATATGCTCTTTTATTTCATTCTCACATAAATATAGATCAGTCAAAGACCGACGAATCCAGCATGCTCCGTCGACACCAACTACTACATCCATAGGAAGAAACCACAACATAACTCATCGATATCGACGACTCCAACATGTTCTTCCGACACCGACCATGACATACCAAGTCTGACAGACTATTGCTCTGTCTACCAATCGATTGTGATGGTTGTGGTTCTGCAATCATTACAACTTCTCTTGTAACTAAATGTAACAGGAAGGCACCTAAGCGTTCCAATACACTCTATATAAACCTATACATTAATGTATTATATAGGTGGTGATACATGTAACAAAGTACACACATGAGTAATAAAAGAACTTTGTTCTGAATTCTTTCATTTTGTCTCTAAGCATATTCTTATTGCCTAATTGCTTCCCCCATAACATAACTCAACTCATTCAGTCAAACATTTTGTTTCCTGTTGCACACCTGGGAGACGCATATCATAGGTATTAGAGCTACCATGCGGTATTCAATATTTTCAGCCTGGCATTGCATAGATTATGTGTAGAAACTTCTTGCAAAGTTACTTAACTTATGCATGTGTAAACATGCTCGCAAACTTATTAATATGGATAGACACTACCTTCAACTCGGAGTATCCACCAATTCAAAACACTCATTAGAAGATTACATGAGAAGTGGACAAAAGACATGCAACTGAAGAGACAGAGAAAATCATAGAGCAAGCACTAGCTTGACAATGGACCGAAATGTTCACCCAATTCAATAAGATTCTTACAGCGAATCACCTTGACTTCAGAAGGAAAATCAACAAGACACACTTCTGACAAATTCAACCCCTTTAAGGTTCAAATAAACTTGTATATACCGAATCTTGAAGGAAAAATTGACGCTAAATCCATTGACAAATAGGTATAGCAGCTAGAATCCTATTTCTCTATGAATCGACTCTCAGAAGCTGAGAATATCACCATTGCATCCTTAAAGATGTCAAATTTTGTGCAGTGTTGGTGGGAGGAGATATCAATGAATATGAATAAAGAAGTCAATCCCTTAGACACATGGAATAAATTCATTGATGATGTCCAAAGATAGTTCTATCCACCCAAATACATTTAGCAATAATATAAGAAGTGGCAGCAGCTAAGGAAGTGGAGAGACCAGTCTTTACAGAGCTATACCGATGAGTTCTATAGACTCATGTATAGAATTGGTGTTCAAGAAGAAGAAAAACATTCTCATTCTTAAGTACATCATTAGTATATTCCTGTACATGCAATAAGAGATGTAGTTCCTTACTGTCAATATGCTAACGAATGCATTCCACTATACTATCAAGCTTGAAGCTAAGTTGAAAGGAAAAACACAACTTGTGACTAAATCGAGAGGATGATCATCTGACAAGAAGTATCTGTTAATAACCAACTCTGACAAGTCCAAATTTCCTACCCAACCATCTCCACTAAGGCAAGATCAAGGAAAGAAACACTCTCAAAAAGACAAGAGGGATCACACTAGGAAAATTCTTTCTAGGAAATGGTGTGATTACCACAACTCAACCTGGCATGATTCGTATGAATGAACATATCGAAATAAATTTCTTAAAAAGTTTCTATATTTGACATATCGAACAAACCAATCGTAGAATCTGACCCATAATCATTGACCCTCTTGGCATCGACATTGACAAATCTAGTAGACTCAACTATTGTTGATGAGGAGGAACGAGAGCACCTATTCAATACACATATATGGATTTAGGAAAATCCATTGCATCTGACATTGGATAATGGTATACTTTGTTTCTAAAGCTCTTGTGAAGAAATTAGGTCATATAGCGGCACTGCATCCTCATCCTTATAATATAGGTTGGATGAAGGATGTATAAGACCTCAGAATCACTTGACAATTCAAACTCGACTACTTGCTTAATCCTTTCAAAGATGAAGTACTCTATGATGTGGCATTTCTTTCTGTATGCAATGTATTGTATGGGAAACCTTACTTGTGGGATCGACATGGAATTTATCAGTCACGACCATAGAAGGTGATTATCAAGATTCATAACCAGTAGTATGGAATACCAGAATGATGACTTGTACTGATAGTTGAAATGGTATTTTCTAAATACGAATAAAAGTTGATCAACTATGCTAAGAAATTCACATTGATCATGATAAAGAATCAACATTCCAGGAATACTATAGCAACTTATCGACCCACTGACAAATGGAGTTCCCAACAATAGCAAAAAATTGACAACATTCTTGAAGAATACCGGTATATGTTCAAAACACCCCACAGAGTACCACTACACTGCTAGATAAAACACTCCATTTAACTCTCTCCTAGTTCTTCTTTACTTAATGCATCTATCTACCGGAGATCCATTGTCGATAATGAAGAAATTTATCAACAGATCCAAGATTCAATCAACAAGGGCCATATCTGTCCCAACTCCTCTCCTTATGGAAGTCCTGTTGTCCTCGTTCTGCAGAAATATGGGACTTGGCACATGTGTATCGAATACATGACACTCAACAATATTTCGGTAAAGAATTGGTACCCTTTGCCAAAAATTAACAGATTTATTGATTGTATGAAAGGTGATAAATTCTTTACTAAATTCAACCCTAAGTCGGAATATCATCAAATTCTTAGCAAGGCCTTAGATGTTTGGAAGAATTCTTTCAATACCAAGGAAGGATTGTTTCAATAGATAGTCATTCCTTTTGGCTTAACCTATGCACGTGACAACCTTCATGCGATACATGGATGATGTGATGTGACCTTTTATAGGAAAACCCGTCATTGTATATCTCGATGAAATCCTTATTTACAGTATAACATAGGAGTAACGTGTTTGACAGATCCAACAAGTCCTCGACATCATACAACAACATCAACTCTAAGTGGATAGGGATAAGTATTGATTTTCCATGAACAACATCAAACACTTGGGGTATGTAATTGACTTTATAGGCATTTATTTCGACCCAAAAAAGATATAGATCCTGAAAGATAGGTCGATTCCTCAGAACATTCATGAACTAAGAAGCTTTATTGGTTTGCTGATTTTTTATCGACGATTCATACTCGGCTTCAGTCAGATAGAATGACCACTAAATTAGTTGACTAAAGGGAATGGAAGAACTATTTACAAGTGGACCTGTAACACCACGGTTTTGACCCCGTTTGCATTAAATGTATATTGATGTATATATTGTAATGGATCATGGTGTGGAGCTATAGGAAAATTCCCCACCATTGATTGTCGTATTATGTTTCGGTGACGCCGATGGTATTTTGTGCTAGCCAGACATGTTATAATGTTGGACACCATGTACATATGAAAAATTAATTAAAAATACCCACAACTGGCTATGTCAATGCAATGATAATGAAAAGGGCACGATTTCCTAAGGTTAAGGCGGGGGATGTCTAACCCTTGGGAACTATTGGGAAGCGACCAAGTGTCAAGTGATGAACCTATCTATATGTACACCACCCTATTTTTCTTAGTCACCCATCCTTTGTCTCATTCAACCACCGAATTAATTGCCAGGGTTGGTTGGGGGCAGCTATTGCCTTGGGAAGACATCTGCATGGGTAGCCGTGGAAGTTGGCAGGACTGTCAGTCCTTTCCCACACATAAGCCAGAGGCAGGATAATTCGTTCCCTCATGGGGGCAGGGAACCATCAATCCGGTCATTTCGTCATTCCACGATTCCATCTTCACGAAGGGGTCTTCTCTCATTTTTCTTCAGGTAGGTGATTCCACTTTCACGTAGGTTGTATTCTTTCCCTCATGTAGCTAAGAGACCGTTGCTGGTTCCCCCACGAATTTGGGTTGTTGTAGGTTTGTTGTGGAGTTGTTTTGGACATGATAGGGCCAAGAATGACTCTAGAGTCATTCTGCTCGGTTTGAGCTGTGTATTACCTAATTTGGTTTGGCTCTATGGTGTTTCCCTTAAATCCCATAGCTATGAATTGTTGTGGTTGGGATGTGTGTGCACAGTGGTTGGTCTATGGACCGTTTGGGAGTGGAAATGGAGCCTGAGTGTGCTTGATAAACCTACTATGTGTGCAAGAGCCTCACAAGAAGAGCTATAGGGTTGGATTTCTTCTCTACACCCCCTGAATAGCACTGGAAGGGAAGTCATGCCCTGAGGGACTGCGCAGCAGAGAACGGGATGAATCCTTGTTTTGGGTGTGTGTGGATGTCTTAGAAGTTAGGCCAGCTCTAGTGTAGGTGTCCTTAGCTCTTCAGTGATCCCACTAGCTTAGTAACCAACGTTTCCAGCTCCTGATAACCTGATAAACCCAACCGTTTTGGCTTGGCTAAGTTGTGTATCCTTAGCTACGTGTGAGCCTGCTAGTTTCCCCTTACTCCTAGTGGAATCATGCCCAGATTGGGGGTGGAAGTGTTGCTGAGATATTGATGAGAACACTGGCCTATGGTTGGGTGGAACATTGCAGCGACGTAGCTGGTTGCAGGACAAGATTTCCTGAAGATAAGTATGCTTGTGCTTAAATCCTTGCAACTGTATTATTTTATGAATGAACATGATGAATGATTATATGCTGATGATTGTATTGCATGATTGTGTTTTCTTCCGATGTATGTTTATTGAATGATATGTTGCATCTCTATATGTTTTTATTTTATTGCATTTGATAACTTATGTTCATGGGGCTTAGTTTCCCAGATTTTTAGCATTTTAGTCGCGTCCTCTCGTCGGTAGAAGGGTGGGGACGTGACATATTGGTATCAGAGCACTGGTTGCAGCTTTGGGCCTCAATGGGCCAAGATTGCGCAGTTGACAGAGGCACGATCACCCTCTATGGCCAGCAGGAAGAGCAACAGATAGGAGAAATTTAAGAAATTTCTGGAAGTATTGGAAATTGCATAGCGGCTACATTGCCAATATTGGAGCCGCAATGGCGGCTGGGATTCAAAGAGGGAGCCGACATGGTGACCATTTTGGTGAGATGGAGTCGACAAGAAGGTAAATTTTTTCAAAGTGTTTGAAAAATTCCTCTTCTTGCATGGCGGCTGAGAAGGCCAAAGAAGAGTTGCAACGGTGACGACAGAAAACATATGAATGAGCCACTACAGGGTGGACATAAGCTAAAGAGCAAGTCAGCGGAAGCGGCTCAGCTTGCTGAAATGCAGTCGCAACAGCATATGAGAAAAGGAGAAGGGATCGCTAGAAGCGAGTTGACATGGAAGAAATTTTGAAATTTTGTCGAAGTGTTGGCAACGGCGGCAGGCAAAAGAAGTTTCAAGCTGCTACAGCGGCCAAAAGTTGAAGTTTGAGCCGACGAAGCGGCAACCGAAAGTTGAAGTTTGAGCCAACAAAGCGGTGGTCGAAAGTTGAAGTTTGAGCCGATGAAGCGGCGGCTGAAAGTTGAGTTTTGAGCTGCAGTGGCAGTGGGGAAACAAAGAATTGAGCTGCTACGGTGGATGGAAGATGAACATCGAGCCGATGTGCGGTGGAAGAATGTTGAAAATCGAGCCGCAACGACATAAGAAAATAAAAAAAGTGATCCACTATGCAGCGGAAGAAGTTTGAAGATCGATTCGATGTGCGGTGACAGAAATTTGAAGAACAAGCCACAACAGCGGAAAGAAAAGGAAGAAGGATACGCTACGTGACGGAGGAGAAAGAAAGATCGAGCCGCCTCACAGTGGTGGATGGAATATGATGAACGAGTGGCTACGGTGGATGAAAAATTAGGATCGAGCCACTGTAGCAGGTGAAAGTAAAAAAAAATTCCGATACAACGAGTGAAAATTTTGAAATTTTTTCCAAAATAGGAAATTTTAGCATGTTTTTCAATAGGATTTTTAGGGGTCTGGAAAGTGAAAAATGGCAATCTATTTATGCACCAGATTGAGTGAAATAGAATGATTTACAAAAAAAAAATGAGGCCGTTGTTTTCGACCCGCCCTACAGTGGCACGGGGAAGCCATAAGGGGGCAAGCCCCCTTGACCCCGGCGTCCCCTTCAAACGGTCATTCTTCAGGAAAGAAATTTTTATGTTTTAACAAAATTGTCAATGTATGATTTTTCCATGTAAAGGTAAGTAATGCATAATTCATGAGAATGTTATGTGGCTAACATTTGTATGTATTAACACATTTTGCAGAATTATAGTTACTTCAAAGACAACATTTCGGATAGTGCAGTTTGGTAAAGGGAGTCTTGGTTCAGCCATGAGAAACCATTAGGGATATGATGCATGAGATTCCTATGAATGTGCGTGAGATGCCATGGGGGAAAATGTCCGAGTTGGAAATGATGATATAGAGTCCAATGGAAGGATATTTCAAGAGACTCTGCTAGATATTGCAGCCACCATGAGAAGCTTGATTAAAGACCAAGAAGAGAAGCATCAGTTGAATGCTTCTATGTTACAGAGTTTGACAAACTTGCAAAAGAAAGATAGACTCTGGACAGGGTACGGTAAAACCAGAAGGCAGTAAGAGCAGTACCAGAAGAAGAATAAGGACTTCTAGTAGATCATCTGACTCTTTGACAAACTTGCAAAGAAAGATAGACTCTGGACAGGGTACAGTAAAACCAGAAGGCAGTAAGAGCAGTACCAGAAGAAGAATAAGGACTTCTAGTATATCATCTGACTCAAAAAATCCAGTGGGGATTCAAGCTCTTCTTCTCCCAAGGGGAAGAGAAAGAAGCACCATAGGGATTGCCCTCGGGATGAATTTAATAAGGATAAACCTCCTTTGTTTGATGGTGAGGCAAAGACTGGACAATAGGATGAAGCTTGGCTTCTTGGGATAAAGAAGTACTTCCAAGTTCAGGATTATTCGAGAAACATGAAGGCAAGGGTTGCCATATTCAATCTGAATGGAAGGGCATCTATTTGGTGGGAGCACTTCAAGAAAGTAAATAGGATCAGTGAAAGAAGGCTTAAGTGGAAGCAATTCAAGAAGTATTTCAAGCAGAAATACCTCTCCGACAGGTATTATGATGACAAGATTAAGGAGTTCCATGAGTTGAGATTGGGACAGCAGACCATGGAAGAGTATGCAAATAAGTTCTTGGAATTATTAAGGTATGTCAAGTACATCAGAGATGAAAAGGTCAAGATCCAGCATTTTCTGAGTTGAATTTCCTTAGTCTTACAAACAAAGAATTGAGTTTTATGAACCTAGAAATATGGAAGAAGCAATAAGGAAGGCTAAGTACTGCTATGAGCAAAGAAAAGGAAAACGTGATTACTAAAAGAAATGGAAGGAGAAAAGGATTGAGAAGTCTGACCAAAGGAAGAAAGGTTTCAAACCTTCTAACTTCAGGAATTAGCAAAAGCAACCATCACAAGCTGAGAAGCAGCCAACCAAAGTGATGGGAGAAAATCCTAAAGAGCCACCGTAGAACAGAGGAACACTCCAATGCTGGAAATGTGGAGAAACCCACATGTGTAGGAATTTTCCACTTGAGAATGAGAATGCAAGGCCAGCTTACAACATTCAAGAGGCAGAAACTGTGGGTCAAGTAGAAAGGGCTGTCCCTAGGATTTATGCAGCACTGGAGGACTGCCAGGAATATCACCAGTCAACTACAATGGAAGTTGCAGGTAAGATTGTTGAGCAATCTGTTTCTATTTTGATTGACCCTTGTTCTACTCACAGTTACATTATTCCTAGAGTAATAGAGATTTTTGCTTTTAAGAAAGTAAAGCATAGAAAATCTTGGTTAGTTCAGCTAGCCATTGGAGCTAAGAGAAAGGTTAGTGAAGTGGTATACAAATGTCCATTGGTCATGAATGGATTGGTCACTTGTGTAGATCTGAATGTTCTACCACTTGGTTCCTATGATGTTTTCATAGGTATGGATTGGTTAGAAGCTCACGGGGTAAAGCTAGATTGTTATAATAAGACCTTTGAGTGCTTGGATGAAGAAGGCAGCTCAAGGATTGTGAAATTCATTCCAAAGGTGATTTATGTTAGGAATATTTCAGCAATGCATTTGAAGAAGTTTAGTAGGAAAAGTTTCCAGTTTTATGCATCTCATATTTTGGAGGCAACAGAGGATGAAACTCCTAGGTTGGAGGACTTTCATGTGTTGCAGGAATTCAGGGATGTGTTTCCTGATGAGATTCAAGGGCTTCCTCCAAAGAGAGACATTGATTTCACAATTGAACTTGTTCCAGGAGCAACACCAGTGTCTAAGACACCCTATAGGATGAGTACACCAGAAATGCTAGAGTTGAAGATGCAACTACAGGAGTTGTTGGAGAAGAAGTATACCAGGCCGATTATGTCTCCCTGGGGAGCACCTGTTCTGTTTGTGAAGAAGAAAGATGCTACACTCAGGTTGTGTATTCATTACAGACAGTTGAACAAAGTCATGGTGAAGAACAAATACCCTTTGCCGAGGATTGATGACCTCTTTGATCAAATGAGAGGAGCAAAGGTATTTTACAAGATTGAATTGAGGTCTAGTTACCATTAGGTGAGGCCCAAGGATGAATACATTCATAAGATAGCCTTTAGGACAAGGTATGGGCATCATGAATTTGTAGTGGTACCATTTGGTCTCACAAATACACTAGCTACATCTATGTGCCTTATGAATAGTGTCTTCAGCAGGTATTTGGACAAGTTTGTTCTTGTTTTCCTTAATGACATTCTTATTTATTCTAAGCATGAGAAAGAGCATGAAGAACATCTGATATTGAAATTACAATTGCTCAGGGAGCATTAGTTGTATGCAAAGTTGAGCAAGTGTGACTTCTATAGATATAGGATTCATTATTTGGGTCACATTATCTCAGCTGAGGGTATATCTGTAGATTCTGAGAAGATTGAAGCCATTATGAATTGTCCTACTCTGAGAAATGTGACAGATGTAAGATCTTTTATGGGGATTGCGGAATACTATAGGAGATTCATTGAAGGATTCTCCAAGGTTGCACATCCAGTCACTTCTTTTCAAAAGAAGGGAATAAATTTTAAATGGACACCGAGGTGTGAAGAAAGCTTCCACCTATTGAAGAATCTTCTCACAAGTGCACCGGTCTTGAATATTACATACCCAGAAAAAGATTTTGTGGTGTGTATTGATGCATGCAGAAAAGGACCTGGAGGATTCCTTATGCAAGACAACCATGTGATATATTATGAGTCAAGAAAGTTGAAGGAGCATGAGAAGAACTACGCTACTCATGATCTAGAACTTGCAACCACAGTACATGCTCTCAAGATGTGGAGGCATTACTTGATGGGTAGAAGATTTGAGCTAAGGATAGACCATTGTGGTATGAAGTACTTGTTTGATCAGACAACATTAAATGTTAGCCAAGCTAGATGGTTGAAGTTTTTATGTGAGTTTTATTTCAAAATCAAGCACAAAAAAGGAAAAGAGAATAAGGTAGCTGATGCACTCAGCATGAAGGTGCAAGAAATGCATGTGGCATCCATTAGTATTTGTGAGTCGGAGTTGAGGCAGCAGATTGTTAATCATACTGCTGGAGATGAGCTGTATGAACAGGTAAAAGACAAATTGCAGCAGCAAAGTCTTGAGAAAAGGTATAAGGGATATAAATTGGAAGAAGATTGACTTCTTACTTATAAGAACAGAATTTATATTCCAAATATAGCATATTTGAGGAGAGTTGTTATGGATGAGATCCATCAAGCTCCATATTCTGGTCATCCAGAATATTAGAAGACAATTGCTACAGACAGAAAGCGGTATTTTTGGTCGGGAATGAAAAAGGATATGGTTGAATATATTTCAAGGTGCATGAAATGTTAGCGGGTGAAAGTTGAGCATCAACAGCCAGCAGGTTTGTTGCAACCTTTTCCAGTTCCAGAATGGAAGTGGGAAATCATTTCCATGAATTTTATTACAGAATTGCCAATGAATTGGAGACAACATGATTCCATCATGGTTGTGGTGGACAAGTTGACAAAGGTAGCACATTTCATACCGGTTAATTCTATGCATAAGACTAATGACATTGCAAAGATCTTCATGAAGGAGAATTTCAAATTGCATGGATTGCCTAAGGTAATAGTCTCTGACAGAGATGTCAAGTTCACTTCCAATTTTTGGAAGGGGTTGTTTGCATATTTGGATACAAAGTTGAACTTCAGCACTTCCTACCATCCTCAGATTGATGGGTAGACAGAGAAAGTGAATCAAGTGCTTGAAGACATGCTTCGCGTGTATGTGATGGATAAACCAACCAAGTGGGAATATTACTCACACTTTGTAGAGTTTGCTTATAACAATGGACAACAAGCATCCTTAGGGATGAGTTTGTATGAAGCTTTGTATGGTAGAAGGTGTAGGACACCAGTTACATGGGATAATCCAGTGAACAGGGTTGTACTTGGGACATAATTGATCAAGGAAATGGAGCAAGAGGTTGTAAAGATCTGGTAGAATCTGAAAGTATCCCAGGAAAGACAGAAATCTATGTGGATAAGCATAGGGTGAATAGAGAGTTCAGTGTTGGCGATCATGTTTACCTTAGAGTGAGGGAAAAGAATATTCCCTTGAAGCTTGGAAGTTGTGCCAAGTTGTCACCTAGATATTATGGGCCATTTGAAGTGCTAGAAAGAATAAGGACAATTGCATATAGAGTTGCATTTCCTGCTAGCACTATATCTCATAATTTTTTTCATTTTTCTTTGCTTAATAAATATGTACATGATCCTAAACATGTGATAAATTGGGATGTGATTCAGGTGGAACCCGAGGGAGAGTTCCAAATCAAGTCAATGCGCATCCTCAACAGGAAGGTCACAATGCTCCGGAATTGAGCCATAGGGCAGGTAAAGGTTCAATGGGAGCACTATGGACCTAAAGAGGCTATGTGGGAACTGGAGGATACCATGCAATTGACACATCCATTTTTTTTCAATTCTGTGGAGCACTGAGGCGATGCCAGTGTAGCATTTTGTTCAATTTTGTAAAGCACTGAGGGCAGTGCTATTGAAGGGGGAGGGGATTGTAACACCTTGGTTTTGACCGAGCTTGCATTAAATTTATATGATGTATATATTGTAATGGATCATGGTGTAGAGCTATAGGAAAATGCCCCACCATTGATTATCGTATTATGTTTCAACGAAGCTGATGGTATTTTTTTCTAGCCAAACATGTTATAATGTTGGACACCATGTACATATGCAAAATTAATTAAAAAGACCCACAACCGGCTATGTCGATGCAACAATAATTAAAAGGGCATGATTTCCTAAGGTTAGGGGGGGATGTCTAACCCTTGGGAACCATTGGGAAATGACCAAGTGTTAAGTGATGAACCTATCTATATGTCAACCACCCTGTTTGTCTTACTCACCCATCCTTTGTCTCATTCAACCACCGAATTAATTGCCAGGATTGGTTGGGGGCAGTTATTACCTTGGGAAGATGTCTGCATGGGAAGCCATGGAAGTTGGCAGGACTGCCAGTCCTTTCCCACATGCAATCCAGAGGTAGCAGTATTCATTCCATCACAAGGGAATGGAACCATCAATCTGGTCATTCTGTCATTCCACGATTCCATATTCACGCAAGGGTCCGCTCTCGTTTTTCCTTAGGCAGGTGATTCCACTTTCACGCAGGTTGTATTCTTCCCCTCATGCAACTAAGAGACCACTGTTGGTTTCCCCACGTATTTGGGTTGTTGTACGTTTGTTGTGGAGTCATTTTGGCAACGATAGGGCCAAGAATGACTATGGATTCATTATGCTCAGTTTGAGCTGTGTATTACCTAATCTGGTTTAGATCTGTGGTGTTTCCCTTAAATCCCAGAGCTGTGAATTGTTGTGGTTGGTATGTGTGTGAACAATGGTTGGTATGTGGAGCATTTGGGAGTGGAAATGGAGCCTGAGTGTGCTTGATAAACCTAGTGTGTGTGCAGGAGCCTCACAGGTAGAGCTAGAAGGTTGGATTTCTTCTCTATGCCCCATGAATAGCACTGGAAGGGAAGTCATGACCTGAGGGATTGCACAGTAGAGAAGGGGATGAATCCTTGTGTTGGGTGTGTGTGGATGTATTAGAAGTCAGGTTAGCTCTGGTCCAGGTTTTCTTAGCTCTTCAGTGATCCCACTAGCTTAGCAACCAACGTTTCCAGCTCCTGATATCCTAATAAACCCAACCGTGTTGGCCTAGATGAGTTGTGTATCCTTAGCTATTTGTGAGCCTGCTAGTTTCCCCTTACTCTTGGTGGAATCATGGCCAACTTGGGGGTGGCATTGTTGCTGAGAGATTGATGAGCACACTATCCTATGATTGGGTGGAATGTTGCAATGACGTAGCTGGTTGCAAGACAAGATTTCCTGAAGATAAGTATTCTTGTGCTTAAATCCTTGCAAATGTATTATTTTATGAATGAACATGATGAATGCTTAAATTATGATGTTTGTATTGGATGATTGTGTTTGCTTTTGTTGTATGTTTATTGAATGATATGTTGCATCTATGTATGTTTTTATTTTACTACATTTTATACCTTATGTTCATGGGGCTCAGTTGCCCAGATTGTTAGCATTATAGTCACGTCCTCTCACTGGTAGAAGGGTGGAGATGTGAAAGGACCCCAGCACAACGACACACTTTTGAGAAGCTTAAGCACTAGCTCTATACTGCACCAGTATTTGTTTTACCTGGTTTTCATCATCCCTTTGAGATTGAGAGGAATGCCATAGACTATGTCTTGGGTGAGATGATCATGTAGTATGGTCACTCAATCACTTTTCATTTAGAAACCTTCAATGACACCATTATGAGGTATTCAACATATGAAAGGTAGATTTACGCCATTGTTCAAGAACTCAAGTAATGGAAACACTATGTCCTTATCAAGGAAACAACCGTTCATACCAACCATAAGCCCCTATAGTTCACTTTGTCCTAGTCCAAGATACAAAAAACTAAAAAAATAAAGTGAATTAATTACCTACAATAATACCAGTTGGTAATTAAGTACTGATAATGAAAATCCAATGCCGTAGCTAATTGTATAATTCCACCACCCATAACTATCCTTCTTACAATGATGAGTATGAAGGAATATGACACCATTACTCTCCTTATTACCGTGATGAGTATGCAAGGACATGACACCACTACTCTCCTTCTTACATTGATGAGTATGCAGTGATATGACACCACCACTTGGACTTAGTTGTATCAAGTAGACATTGACTTTTCATTAGTATATCGATAGCTTCAGACTAGAAAGTCATCTACCACTGTCTATTTCCTAAAAGACACCTTGTTATACAAGCTCAAATACCTTTGTGTACCGATATATGAGCACAGAAAAAGGTCATTTGGGATGCAAACTACAATAAGACTGCATGACACTTTGGAGTGGCGAAGACCCTTGTCATTCTTCAGAAGTATTTTTACTGGACTACACTTAAATCTGATGTCGAAAAGTATTGTTTATCATGTGTGTTTTATGCCATTGCTAAACAACCTAACAGACGACAAGGCTTATATATTCCCTTGGCAGTTTCTAATCAACCTTGGGAATCTATTTCTATGGATTACTTGACCATATACCTTGTCACTAAGCATCAACATGACACAATCTTGGTTGTAGTGGACAGATTTTCCAAGATGGTCATTCTCATTCCTTGCAAGAAGATGATGACATCACAACATACCACTCATCTCTTCTTTGAACATGTCTAGAAGCATTTAGGCTTATTGACAACTATTGTTTCTGACATAGATTCCATATTTGTCAATGTTTCTTGGAAAACTCTCTAAAAGCAACTCGAAACATATATTTCTTTATCGTTAGTGTTCCACCCTCACATGGATGGACAGTTAGAAGTTTTGAACCATTTGGTTGTACAACTTCTTTACATGTATAACCACAAGTATCATCGAACATTGGATGAAAGTATCCCATACATTCAGTATAGTTGCAATCGTGATCGACACAACTCGACATGAAAGATCCTCTTTGAAATGTGCTATGACTTTCAATCCTTGGAACCTTTCGACTTCATCAATCCTTTGACACAATTGGACAACACTGATCATGTACAACGAGAAGTTGAGAAAGCACTCAAGTTCAAGGATCAAATTTGTGACATTTAGAAATAAGCGCAAGAGATTTTACAATGAGCTAATGAGAAATCTAAGGCCTGAAACGATAAGCATCGTGCTCCTCATTCTTTTCAAATTTGTGATAAGGTCTTCCTACACCTTAAGAAAGACCAGTTCACTGGTCCATACAAGAAGCTAAAGAATTTGTGTTATGGTCCATAAACTATTGTTGAGCAGATTGGCAAAAACAATTTCAAGCTCGACATTTCTTCATACCTAGGTTTGCATCTAGTCTTTAATATGGATCTGCTTCAACCAAATAATGCATCGTTGCTAGGACAAACAAACTTGTAGATAATAGAACCTGAAGACATAGATACAAGAGTTTAGGAGCCTCTTCCTTGTGACACAATCGTGGGACAAAGAGTACACCATACATCGATGAAAGCAATTCCCTTGTTTCGGATAGCTAAAGCAGAATAGCTCCCAACCTAAGGAAAGTGGTATTCTAGTGATGAACTAACCAATAATTTTCCTCATCTTCCTGAGAAAGAAATGGGGACCATTGCTTCTTAAGGATGCATGAATGATCCATCCAGGAAGTCGATTGGCTTGTTCGACTAGTTGCCATAGTCCTAGTCTGCTTCTCTTATTAGTTGTCGAAGACGACAACTACCAGAACTGACAACAACATAACTCGTTGAAGACTGACTACTCCAACATACTCCATCGACACTGACTACTGAATCTATCGAAACCAACCATAACATACCTCGTCGAGACCAACGACTCCAACATGATCCATTGACACCGACCATGGCATACCAACTTCGACAGACTGTCACTATGCTTACCTATTGATTGTGATGGTTCCACTTTTGCAATTGTTACAACTTCTCTTGTAACTGAATGTAACGAGCATGCACCCAAGCGTTTCATCACACTCTATATAAACCTATACATTAATGTATTATATAGGTGGTGATAAAATAGAGAAGTAATAAAGTATATTTGTTTTCAATTATTTCATTTTGGTTGTAAGCATATTCTTATTTCATGTTTTCTTTGATTTGTTGACATAGTCTAAATTTCTTCATCCATAACAGAACTTGACTCATTCAGTTGAACTTGTTGTCCCCCGTTGAACACTTGGACGACACAAACCAGAGGAAGATCTCCATTACCTGTTGTAATGAGGATGTTGGCTAGTTAAATTTAGGTTTGGGTTTGTTTTTATTTTGCATATAAATTTACCAGTATATTCTGATAAACCTAATAACTAGGGAAATAATTGTTGGGTTGTACTAAACATGCAGTTATAAGGAAAACAATTAACATGTAACCCTTCTACTTAGTGAAATATACTAAAATACATGAACAATCACTTCTAAAATACATTAATAGATGGACATGTGAAGGAGTTTGTTAAGTTTTTTATGTTGTTATAGCTTAAGTCCTAACTTGATAAGCATTTAATACATTTTGACAATAACATCATAAATAGGATCATAGAAAGAAACACAATCACAAGGTACACAATAATTTACCATGGGAAAACCTAGAAAAAATTCTTCAATATAGTTTACCAGAATACAATGAACAAAGAACAAGGTCTCATAGAGAGAGACCAAACCCCAAGCATAAGAGACAAACACCAACGACCATTAGAGGAAATTTCAACTCAAAATCGGCCTTTTAACTCTAATTCAAATTCCATGTCATCATGTGTTAGCTAATGAAATTGCTTTCAATTTGAAATATCGTATAGGTCTTAAGCACTTTTTTAATATAAATTTGGGGATAGGTATCATAAAAAAACTACTTTTTTTGTTTGTATTTTCGACATATCTCCCTGTGTTTTTAACCAAATTTCGATCAAGAGAGTTCATTGGATGTGGAATTAAATTCCGCATCCAAAGAGTGCCCACCCGACATACTTTTGACGGACCCCACTACCCCCAAAAAAATAAATACCTGAAAAAACGTGATGATGATGTCTGTTAAAAGTATGCTGAGTGGGTACTCGTTGGATGCATAATTTAATCCCGAATCCAACGAGCTCTACCTATCGAAATTAGAGTAAAAACACAAGGAGATATGTCGAAAATACAAACAAAAAAGTAGTTTTTTTCTTTTCTTCCTCCAAAATTAATAAATATTATTTTATTATTTTAACTATTATTTTATTAATTTTTTTTAGGAGGCCCATTTTGAGTTGAAATTTCCTTTAATGACTATTGATCTACCTTTTATGTACCTCCTTTTCTCTCTCTCTTATGCAATACAAGTGTGAGTGTGTGTGTATAAATGAGGGAGGGAACCTCCCTTTTTATTCTAATCTTCCTAATTGACATTTACCCTAACGAGGTTGACCTACCTAGGGGAACTCACAATAATAATTATATTATTCTTTTTTGGGTACTATTGATCCGACTTACAACAGAGGGTTTACCTCATGACTTTTACATGACCTTTTACAATAGTGACATATCCCAAAGGAAAAAAAATAATAATGTAAAGTACAAGTAGAATATTCTTCGAAGTTACATTATTTCAACACCCCCCCTTAACAAGAAGGGTATTCTACTGAAAACAACAATAACTGGTGCATCTCTACACAACATCATGAGAAGGAGAGAGAGGAGGCATCATCAACATCATCTTTTGGAACATTGTATGGTACATTTATAAATCATTGAAAGTTTTGAACAACATCATCATATTCAACATGGAGCTGGAGCATCATCACCTGCAACATGGAACCGGGGCATTGTAACAAATATAAAATAAAACATTAATTAAATTAGATAATTATTATATGAAAGGGTGTAACCTTTCATTTTACATGCTCAAATCCTATAAAAGCGAGCTTCATTTGTAGTTGTTATCATCATTTAATATATATTATCCTTATTTATCATTCAAAATGAAAGTCAGATTCGACTATTAACCAACCAACCGGATACGGTTACTCCAAGTGTATCATAGCGGATTCACTCCTTTGACCTGAGCTCGAATTCGACTCTTCTACCACCCTTCTCACCTTCCTCTTCTCATCCCTCGTCCTTCATTTCTCCCTACCATCATTCTACCTCCCTAACTCCATCCCGCCATTTCTCCATTCCTTTCACGCAACCCTCCCACATGACCCCATACTCTTTAGGCTTCACTCCGTCGCTATCCACTCCATATCCCTTCCAAATTCCATCCTCACCACCTGCACGCTTCCCAACTGCATCCTCCTGCCTCCTGCACCATTCCACCTCACCAACGTTGCACAACCGCACCAACACACCACTCCCCTCTTCACCCATCTCCTTCGCTGGCTAGCGCTGCTCCCTCTGCACTCCTCCACCTTCTCACTACACGCTCCTCCAGCCTGTGCATCACTGCCTTCCACCTCTACGCTCTTTTCCCCTTCCCCAACACACTCCATCCTCCTCTGCTACACGCCACATGTTTCCTCTTCTCCCGCACGCATTCCACTTCCCACGCTCCACCCAACGATGCATCCTCCGCAACCATCAAGCTCCATTCACCCCACGCCACCCATCTGCTGTCCCAACACATGCCCTTCACACCTCAACACGTCCGCTCCCACCTTCCGGCCGCTAGTCATCACCAACGCCTCTCCTGCTGCGTCGTCGCCTTCTCCCTCCAACTCCAGCACCCACCACCCATCGCGTCCCCTGCTGCACCATCACCATCACCCTCTCGCCTCTGCTTTTCCCTTCCACCCACCTCCTACACTTCCTCACTTCTCTTCGTGCGTTTTCATTGTCTCATCCTAGGAAACTGCCTCTACCATCCACGAATGTGGGGAAGTATTGCTGGGTTTCTCGTGGATCTTTCCATCTGAAAAGGATGATCAATGCATTGACAATAATATCACAATAAAAAACACACGAAGGACATATGTCATCACAAGGAGTGCTATAAAGAACATAACTATAATATCTATGAGACACAAGATGAGGCTGGCGTTTTTGTGAGTATTATAAGCACAAAGAACCCCTTCAAGGGAACTTACACAACGTATGCTAGGAATGAGAACACAAAAATAGTTAAAATAAACAATCACACAAGTGGGAAAAACGTAAACAAAACTTCACTAAATTCTTACTTAAATTCCAAAACAAAGAATCAAAATGAAGCAATGATCGTAATCAAAAGTGAAAATCATTAAAAATCAAAACCTGCATCATGCTTCATCATGAAAATCAAAATCAGAACTTGCATCATTAAAAATCATTAGAATTCCAAGAATTAAAAATGAGTTACCATTGGTTGATGGCTATTCTCTTGAGTAATTACCTCATGATTCACCTTCCAACTCCGTCCACATCTGCACAAGTGAAGACGCCCTGGTACTTGGTGGTTCAACACTTCGCAGCTATGTAGAAGGCGAGGAATCCCTCAGGGATGATATGTAAACCAAAAAGAAACAGAAGTTATCTCGGTCCTGCCTTTCCATGTTAGTTATCATCTACTGAGATTGACTCGTGCATCCCACTTATCCAAAATCCTATATTTTCATCTCCTTGCAGCATAAGATTCTACTGATTTTTCACTATTGGATCTATGTTTCCTTCGTGACAGTTAATCACTTTCTTCTTCCTCACCTTGCTGCAATAAATCCCGAAGTTGACATATGTTACACCGCTCACTCACATGATTCAAACGCCCGCGATGAATGCCATTGTTTGCCTGCACATATATTACTATCGGTAATCGACTCCTCTTTAGATTTGTCAATGACTATTTTTCTTGAAACTGTTGATTATAGATCATGATGGCCCCAATATTTCATCCATGTTGGTTGATAACTATCTTTATTACTATAACATTATTGTAACATTATTCCCTGGAGCCTTCTCAGGAAACTAATAACTACAACTGCTATAGCCAACAACCGGTAGAGGGGCCAAAGCTCATGGTGTTTAAGTGCGGTTAAATGGGTAAAGAGGACTATGCCTTCCACTGCCTTATACAGGTAGATGATTTGCCATAGTCGCAAGAACCATTAATTTTGATCTTTTTTGAAGTACCAATTTTAGTGCCTGAGATTTCATTGCATTCAGTTGCTTTATTTATATTTTACCAGAGATTTTCCTTATTTATATTAAGGTTATTAGATGGTTATATTTTATTGTCCAGATTCATTGTTATCTTCTCCCAAGATTGATTACCACATAGGTTGAAGGATGGATGGCATATCATTGTTTGTAAGAATAAGATTCAGTCTTTATTTTAAAATTCTTTCTAATCAGTAAAACGGAGCTGTAATCTTCTTGAAATCTGGCTCCATTTCTTCTACTTGTTATTATATGTTCAGTAGAATTGTTTCTTTCTGGTGTAAACCGTTTCCTTGTTAACTATTATTGAGGGCCACCTGGGTTTAAAAAAAAAAAAAATCACTTTCCAGTACAAACTGGATATATTTTGTTATAATTTATATCTAAACGAGAAAGTTGACCTCACCATTTGCACCTCTTATATATATATATATATATAATATTCTGTGATTGCAAAATAGAAATACAAATATCTTAATGTCTACATTGGTATTGTTTTGGCTGTACAATGTTCTTCACATCTTCCATTCAAGAGTTCGGGCAGTTTAACCACTAAAAGATAAGCATTCCACGCTTATGCTTGTGTACAGGTATCATTGTTATTGCTTACGAGCAGAGATTAGTGTCCTCTCGTGTGAATCACACCCTAGTGATTTTTTTATATGGAACTGTTTCTTACAGTTGTTTTATTAACAACGCTACTGGGTAAAGAATGGAGTGGCCTCCCATGAGGGGCTCATTCATGTTATTATATCTTAATTATGTATATTGTTCATTGTAGTCTTTGACTGCGGGAGAGGTACACCTTACCCTTCCTTATTTCTTTAATAAATCAATTGTGGGTTGCATTACCTTTTCTATTGTTTTTCATTAATTATATATAGTGAATAAGGTTACATGTTTTATTGACTTTATGGCACTAATTAATACCAAGGATTAGAAGGTAAAAGTGGTGTGATTTATAATTAACCAGAAACCAATATGTTTAACTAACTTTATGAGGATATCTTAGATTTTAAGGGAATATTTTTTATAAAATGAAATATTTATTTACTTAAGTACAAAGGGGTTAAGAACCTAGAAACTTAGAAGGATGGTCAAGAAATTATATATGTGAAGTGTAATGTCTCCAAAAATTGAACAATATTTTTTTTTATTAGGCTAAGGAAAATTACCTAGGCTGGACATTATTGGACATGTGGAATATAACTTACACTAAATGTACCACTGATTCATGGTAAGTTGATCTTACTTTTTACCTTCTTTCTTTAAGTTATGATTGTTACTGTATTTTACATTTTGATGTCGTAAATCTGATTACTAAGCAATTTTCATGTGTATACATTGTTGTGTATGTGTAGCTACATTGATTATTTACTTCTTTACTATCAGCATGTGTTTACTTATTATTTACATGTTCTAACTTAACTGATTGAGGTAAAAGCTCATACTTACTTAGTTCTATTGAACTAAGGCACTCTTAACTTGTTTACATGTAGGTGTACTTATGCTCGCAACTAGTGACACCTACTGATTGTTATTATTACTCCTTACAGACTTGGTTTAGTGGAAAGGTAATTACCCCTCTTTTATTATTCGTTATATGTTACTGATCAACTGTTCATATTTTAACCTACTTTTATTTTAGGTTTATTTTATTAAAAGTATTGACATGTCTTTTATTACTCTTGGCAGATCTACAAACCTTGGTTAAAGACCAAATCTTTGACTTTATGAAAAACAAGTTTTTTCATATGCCATGGTTTTAAGCTTATTTCCTAGGCCAAAATGATAAGAAAAGGTTTAAGGCTTAGAGCCTATTGTACACGATGCATATAATACTTTATACCTTGCATTAGGCTTTGGAGTGGCGAATAAATATTATGGTTTAAATGTTACACGTTGGGGTTTAATGCTTTTGCATAAATCAAGGCCATCAATATTGGATCTATTCTAAACTATAGAGAAGTGGGTTTTGGAAGTTTGATAATGGGTCATAGGCTAGCATCATTAATGCGCCTTGGAGTTTGTGGAAGCCCAAGCTTAGGGCTCGGCTCACGATGGACTTGATCATTTTGCTTTGTTTGTTGGTTGTTTGGTCTCAGTTCTGTGCAGTGGGTGAAGGTGACTTCCAAGATAATGAAGGTATGGCTTCATTGGTTCCACAACATTGTTGTTTGTTTTGTGGTTCATTCAGCTTTCATACTTCTCATCCTTCGTAGTGTTTCGTGGTTGCAGTTGATAGGGATGGCTAGAAGATGTATGCACGACTGCGAGCCACGGGATAACATTACCATTATGGTAATCCTGCTAACAAATAGTTGCTCGCCACCTGTTGGCTTTAAGACTAGGTTGTAACTTGTTGTAGTTGGATTTTAAGTTATGGGGTTTCGTTGGCCTTTAGGTCTGCATATGAAAAGACTAGGGTTTTTGTAAATATTATGATGTTTAGCCATGAAGCAAAAATTGGGTGCCTTGGTAGGCTCTGTGTATAATTTTGGTTACTTGTTTGGAGATGTAACAGGCCATGGAAGCACCATTGCTTGCAATGGTACAAGGCCATGAGCAGTTTGATTATGTAAATTATGTTTTAATGTAATAAAATATTGGGATTGCGAAATACATGTTGCGTTTATGATTGCAACGGTTATTAAACTGGACTATGTATATAAATTTATGATGTGTTATTGTTTATTAAAATTGGGTTTCATGTGGCCTCTGCCTTCGTGGATAGTCTGTGTATATTTACTTCCATATTTGTTATTACT
Organism: Pseudotsuga menziesii; assembly: GCA_001517045.1. NCBI lineage: Eukaryota > Viridiplantae > Streptophyta > Pinopsida > Pinales > Pinaceae > Pseudotsuga > Pseudotsuga menziesii. Next base: position 218,623 of record LPNX010742732.1, read on the forward strand.
TGTAAGAATGGAAATTAGTGACAATGAATGGCTTGGGGCCATGCCTTACATGGCGTCAGCACTCTCCATAAGAGCTGCGATAGTGTAGAGGATTTAGATTTTATATTTGGTTTAATGCATAAATGCATATGTATTACAGATTGATGGTTTATTATGTAACAGGTTTTATAAATAGTAGAGTTGTAGATTATTTTTGTAGATAAGGATGAGGCCATATATTTATAGCATAGGGATTTGTAAGGTCTTACGACCTTTGCGTAATGTTTTTCTTAGATTTGATTTACAACCTTTATGTAGATGATTTACCGTGGCTTTATAAAAGAACAAAGACCCTTCAAGATTTGATCCTGGGTCGTGCACTGAAATAAGGGTTTATTAAATGTAAAAAGGACTAGTGAGTATAAATGTTATTACGATTTTTAATGTAATGAGTACTGTGTTTAAGGTAAGAAAAATAGAAAATGGGTGTCTACATAATTCGTTCCTGTGACCTCGATGCAAATGTTGGGCTAATTAAATGATTTATGCGTAAAGATAATAATGTGGTTTTTTATTTGGGCATTCAGAGTGTCCACAACATTTCATCCTGTGACCTCGTTGCACTTACCTGATTCTTATTTTTAAGTATTGGAATGTTACTTTGGGTTATCTATTACACAATGGTTGTGAGTAATATTTAGATAAGACTATTCTGATTTATGGCATGCGATTATGATTATGTAGATTTGTAATATTAAAGGGCTTAGAATTTACATAGGAAAGGAACTTGATCTTAGACCATGAATGGTCTTGTGTTTACTTGATTATGATAATGTTTATTTTAATGGACATGATTTGGTATTTAGCGTAGATTTGTTTAAGCAAACCTTGAAGGGTCTTCGCTGGTTTTCATCTTAGATTTAATATTGTGCTGATAGATTAGATTTATAATTCTATTTTATAACTGTTAGAATATATACACCAATAGTATACTGGTTATATACTAATAGTATACTTAATTAGTTTTCTTGTTATTAGAATTAGATGGTACTAAATTAAATCTAGGTTTTAATTGCAGCATGGCTCTGTTGACAAATGAAATCTATAAGTAGAGTAATTAGGCCAAAGAACAGATAGGTAATAGATTTGAAATAAAACCTAGTTTGTAATTAACACAGTTTCAATAGTAAAAATGATACATGAATAAAACTAGGGTGCAAAACCCTGGATAAACATTTATAAATGAATTAAAATTGCAGAAGTAAACTAAATGAATAAACCTTGGATAAATATAGCATAAGAAGTAAAGTACAGTCTAGGGTTATAATTTAAAATGTAAACCCTAGAAGATTTAAAAATAAATCAAACCAATGGGCTTAGAACATTTGAATGTGAACCCTTGCTTAATTCAACCAACTTTTATTCTAGAAAAATAGAATAGGCAGTCTAGGATCTCATACCTGTAATCTAAAGCTTCTTTAATGGCTGAACCTGCACACTCAAATAACCAGCATTAGCAATTCATAGGCAGATCTGACCTCTATATTAGATGACTGAATCACTTGAGAACTACCACGTTCCACCCAACCATGACCCGAAACCATTCCCGGTTTCAATCCAGATCCCCCCGAGCTGGACTCCAACATGCAAGTAGCTTAGAGCTCATAAGGTAGGGTTTCCTATCTGGTATATCACATCTGGATGAGTTCTCCTTTTTCCTTCTAGGAAAATGTTCTCCAAGAATTCACTTGAGAGCAAAACATGTAGAGTAATGACTCCCCAAAATATAGATCAGCCCCCTAAGCCTTTCCTTGGCTTGAGACTTTATAGACAAACTTTTCAGTCAAAGGGACAATTAAATCAAGAAACCTTGATTTCTTGATTTAACCCTTTTTAATTAATTTGGGTAATTTTTAATACTTTAACTTATGAACTTTCGTGGAACTTTCAACTCGTTCCTAATTATACTTTTGTAGGTATTGTACTATTTATTATCTTTTAATAATAAATAATAATGGATGGAGATTTTCTTTCTTTCTTTCATCATTAATATTATTATTATATTTATTCTTTATACATACTATGTATAAAATACGTAATAATATAACATTTGTTAAAATTTTTTAACATTTCTCTTTGGGCATCATATATCATGATCCCTAGACTTAATGACACTTCTTCATTAAGGTCAAATAGGTAGATGGTTAGGTATACTAGGCTAGGCAACTCTAAAAATCCTTGCATGTTGGATTCCCTTGTATAACACGGTAGTTCTTCAGTACTTGATGAGAATACAAAAATTTTAAATTTCATTTAATCACTTATAAATAAGTCTGATGAGATCAATATTTTTCTCGAGTAGTTTTCACTCAGAAATTATTAAATTCTTTTCAGTAAATCCTAGCACTTACCAGAGCCCATACTCAACGCTAAAATAGAGAATTACAAACTCAGTGCAAATCCAGAGCTCTTCGCTCAACACTAATGCTAGGATGTACTTGTACGATACACCTAGTGACACAATGGCCAAGGATTCGATGCTCCAGAGCTTATGCTCAACATCAACATGGAAGGCTCCAAGGCTTATACCCAAAAATTACAATCTTATCTTTTCATGTGTTCCAGAGCTTCATGCTCAACACAAAACATCTCATTAATCATGTGCTTCAGGGTCCACGCCCAGCACAAACAAGCCTATATATATATATATGTGTGTGTGTGTGTGTATGTGTGTGTGTGTGTGTGTGTGTGTGTATCATAAACAATTGGCTTACACCCAATACATAAAACAAATCATTATGTCCATATGCAGTGGGGTCTTCGACCCAATATATCAAAATAAATCATCAAGATAAAATCATAATCAACAGGCTCATGCCTATTAGTGTTAGGTCCAAAATTCAGGATATTACCTCCCTCCCTGCTTAGAGCAACACCATCCCTAGTGTACCAGGGACTCGAAATGAAATCATGAAACAAGGCGAGGTAAGCCTTTCTCATGGTGGCTTCATTCTCCCAAGTAGCCTCATCTGCATCAAAGTGCTTCCATTGCACTTTCAATTGGATTACGGTGTGCTTCCTAAGTTGCACCTCTCTTTTGTCCAGTATATGAAGAGGTTCAGGGGAAAACTTCTCTTTAGGTTACACCTGTAATAAGGACCAATCAATTACATGTTTCGTATCATAAACATATTTATTTAACAAATATGCATGGAAAACACTATGGACTCTTACGTGCATGGGTAACGCCAACTCATATGCCACTGGCTATTTCTTGGCCAGTATTTCAAAGGGTCCACGAAATCTAGGTGCTAACTTACCATACCTACTCAAGCTCAATGAGCTTCATTTTGCTTTTAATTTCAAGTAAACATGGTCGCCTATTTAAAAGTATTTATCTTTTCTTTTTCGATCTGCGTAACTTTTCTGGCCGTCTTGTGCTTCTTTAAGGTTCACCTGGACCTTGGTAACCAACTGTTCCAAGTCCATTAATAAATCAATCCCTAACATGAGTTGATCCACCGAGCTATCCCAAGTAACTGGTTTCTACACTTTCTTCCATAGATTACCTCAAAGGGACTCATCTTGGTGGAAGTCTGATAACTATTGTTATACGCAAACTCTGCAAGATGCAGGTAATCTTCCCACTTAGTGGGGTTGTTCATGACATACATCCTAAGCATGTCCTCAACAATATTATTTACTCTTTATGTCTGCCTGTCTTTCTGTAGGTGATAAGAAGTGCTAAAGTTCAACTGCGTCTCTAATTCGGAGAATAAAGATCTCCAAAATTTTCCTGTAAACTTAACATCTCGATCCAAGATGATTTCCTTGGGTATATCGTGCAATCTAAATATCTCCTTCAAGAAGATATTGGCAATGTTCACTACCTTATAGATCGACTTCACAAGAATGAAGTGTGCTGCTTTTGACAACTTTTCAATGACTACAAAAATAGAATCATTTTGCTTCTTAATTTTCGTTAAACCAGTGATAAAATCCATACTAATGACCTCCCAGTTCCATTCCAAGATGGGTAACGACTACAGAAATCCTGAATGATGTTGATGCTCAGCTTTGACTGGCTGACATTCATGACATTTCGGGATAAACATCACAATGTCGGCCTTTAACTTAAGCCAGAAAAAGTGTCTCTTGACGGTGGATATCATCTTTTGATATCCCCAGTGCCCAATTAAATTCCATGAGGATGCTGGACCGAATGTCCCCTCCTTCTGGGACGTACAATCTATCCCTAAACCATAGCAGTCCGGACTCATCAACCTTGTACTCTTTTTGTTATTGAAACAACTTGTCCTCTTGAACTTTCTTGAGGATTTCTACATAGAAATGGTCAACTCTGTTGGCCATTCTAATCCTCTCATGCAAATATACGTCAGTTTGACTTAAAGTCACCTAATATATCATATGAGATCATCGAATCAAAGCATTGGCAACCTTGTTCTCTTTGACCTTAATATGATTTATCTCGAAATGGTACTCACTAAGGAAATCCAACCACCTAGCTTGCCTTGCAGTCAGATCTGGTTGATCGAATAAATATTTCAGATTCATATTGTCTGTCTTCACAAGGAACTTCCTTCCCATGAGGTAGTGCCTCCACATCTTCAAAGCATGGATGATGGACGCTAACTCAAGATCATTCATGGGATAATTCTTCTCATGCTCTTTTAAATTCCACGATTCATAATAGATCGTGTGATCGTTCTACAAGAGGACCCCTCCAAGTCCTCCCTTGCTTGCATCCGTGCAAACAACGAAATCCACATCGGGATCCACAATTCGTAGTATCAGCGCCTTCATCAAAAGTCGTTTAAGCTTTTGAAAACTTTCTTCGCCCTTGGTATTCCATAAGAAATTTTTTTTTGCTTTCTTTCGCAAAGTGGTCATGGGAAAAGTGATTCTCGAGAAGTTCTCAATGAACTTTCGATAATATCTGGCTAATCCTAAAAATGACCTAATGTTAGTGACACTAGTAGGGGTAGGCAAATATTTTATGGCTCTAATATTTTCTGGGTCCACAACTATCTCTATCTCGAAGATAATGTGACCTAAGTACTGTATTTGTGATTTGTAAAAATCAAATTTACTAAACTTAGTGTAAAGCTGGTGTTCTTGCAACACTCGTAGTACTATGCGAAGGTGTTCTTTGTGTTTCTCTTTATTCTTGGAATAAACTAGGATGTCGTCTATAAATACCAAAACAAACTTATCCAGATATTTACTAAATATGCTATTCATAATACACATAAAGTTTGCGGGTGCATTGTCTACTCGAACGGCATCACTACAAACTCGTAGTGCCTGTATCTCGTACGAAAGGAATTTTTGTGAATATTCTTGTCGTGAATCTGTACCTGATGGTACCCAGATCGCAGGTCAATATATGAAAAGATTTTGGCTCCTCCCACCTGATCGAACAAGTCATCGATCCTAGGGAGTGGGTATCAATTTGTGATAGTCATTTGTTCAACTGATGGTAATTGATGCACATTCGCATCGTACCATCTTTCTTATTTACAAATAGTATCGGTGCTCCTCAAGGAGACACACTGGGTTGGATATACCCTTTCTCTATCAACTCCTACAACTGCAGTTTGAGTTCCACCAATTCTATGCACTCATGCGGTAAGGGGCTTTAGAAGCCGGAACTGATCCTGCTGTTAGTTCGATGGAAAAGTCTAGGTCTCATTTCAGAGGTAATTTTGGGATTTCCTCGGGAAACACATCCTTGAATTCTTCAAGAACAGGAAAGTATTCTATGTATTGTTCTCTTTCAAACTCTAGGTCTCAGATGTTTAATGCAAACAACTTGCAGCCTTTGCTAACGCATTTCTTCGCTTGTAAGGTGGATATTTTCCTTATGGAAACTTTCTTTGGGATGCCTTGAACCTTCACTTGGTTCCCTTCGCTATCTGTACACAAGATTGACTTGTGTAAGCAATCGAGCATGACATGGTGCTGTTCCAACTAGTCCACGTCGATAAGTATATCGTACGATCCTAAGGGTAGGATGTTCAGGTTTACCTTTGTAGGAAAACCATTCAAGTTTACTTCACAATCTTTAACTATTTCTGAAACTTTCTGCTTCGTAACTCTAGCTAATTGTACCAGCCAAGGTTTATCATGCTTTACTTTGCCTAGTTTGCATACATCAACAATTTTAGGCGAAACATAGCTCCGATAAACATCAAGATCAATAAGTATTGAAATAGAAGTGTTCAAGATCTTACCTTCTATCTTAACCATTATAGCTTGATGATCTGCCTGTTGGCCATTCCATGATGCATAAATCTGTGGTGTTCCAGCTATGTCTTCTAGATTTGGTTCTTCTTGTAAGTTGTGAAAGGCCCCACCGGTCTTGTTCTTACAATATCAGGCATAATGAGTCCCGCTACATTTCTAGCACTTGATTTGTAGCAGATTAGCATTGGCTCCACTTGCTACTGGCTTGTTACCATTAGGAGATGGTACATATGGCTTTGTACCAGATTTGTTGAAGTTCTTGATTGCTGGAAAGTCATTATTCTGCTTTCTGTATGGCTATGGGTTAAACTCAGGTTTACGGTTATCAGAAAATTTCTTAGACTTGTCTCTGATTCGATTCATGTTCTCTTGCCGTAGCTTCCCATGCTCATAGCAGAGCCTGGCCTTGTGCAGCGTGGTATCCACAGTTTTTGGCATGTCGAATTTAATCCTTTCCCAAAATTTGGGAGGGAGACATCCTAAAAACTGTTGGATATTTACATTTTCATCCTTAATGTATGGTACATAATGTAATAGATCTAGAAATCTGTTAATAAAAGAATCCATAGTCATGGACCCCATACGTAGCTCGTGGAACTCTTTCACCTTTCGTTCAAAGAACCTTTCCGACATATATTTCTCTTGGAATAATTTTCAGAAGTTATCCTAGAGTATTTCTCTTAGCTCATATTTCTTGGTGTGTTTCAAATACCTCCACCATCTTGCTGCCTTTCCATTTAAATTATAGATGGCAAGCCGAGCCTTCATCTCACTTGAGTAGTTATGAACTTGCAAATATTTGGTCATACCCAGCAACCACTTTTCATCTTTCTCCCCAGTGTTTACTTCACCTTCATAGGTCAGGGCTCTTATTTTTCTAAATTCCCCTGAAGACTGTCATCGCTTCTTTGTTTCTTTCTGCAAGGAGAAAGAGAGTCATCGCTGGAAGGAATGTGATGATCTCCTTTCGGTGCTTCAGGGGTATGTTCCTCTTTTTCTTCTCCTCTTGGGATGCTGGCATGTTTATGGTAAGGTTCTCTTTTGGGTCTGGTTGTGGACTGAGTAGGCTTTCCCTGTGGGCTTTCTCCCATCATATTTCTCGATTATGCTTCATTAATAGCTTGATATTCCTTTTTTTTGTTCAAACTATCTTCTCTAAAACTTTGCAATTATGCTTGAAGACTGTGTATGGTCTTCAAAATATCAGAATTTAATTCCACCACCAGATTTGTTTCCGGGGTGGGGGTGTTCATTTTTCCTTGCCACCTGTTATCTTCCTCAGTGTTCATAATCTGAGATGTTCTGTAAAAATTCCTATAATTTTGAAAAATTTTAATAACAGGAAAATTTCTGTTAGTAACAAAATTTAATAACATACTTTATTTTCTTTGTAGTGAATGATGGGTGCACCCATAGGTCTCTTAGTATTGAAATTAGGCTCTGATACCACTTGTAATGTCCCAAAAAAATTTAAAAAAAAATTAGGCTAGTAAATAGTACCTAGGCTGGACATTATTGGACTTACGAAATATAACGTACACTAAATGTACCACTGATTCATTGTAATTTGTTCTTACATTTTACCTTCTTTCTTTCAGTTATGATTGTTACTGTATTTTACATTATGATGTCGTAAATCTGATTACTAAGCTATTCTCATGTGTATACATTGTTGTGTATGTGTAGCTACTTTGATTATGTACTTCTTTAGTATCAGCATGTGTTTACTTATTATTTACATGTCCTAAGTTAACTTTGTTCTTGGAATCAAAGTGGGTGGAGTGACAGGACTAGTTCTCCCATGTAACTAACTGAGAGGTAAAAGTTCCTACTTGTCTAGCAGGCTTACTTAGTTCTATTGAACTACGACACTCTTAACTTGTTTATGTGTAGGTGTACTTATGCTCGCAACTAGTGACACCTACCGATTGTTATTATTGCTCCCTACCGACTTGGTTTAGTGGCAAGGCAATTAACCCACTTATTCTTTATAAAACATAGACTGATTATCCAAGTGACACTTATTATTCTTTATATGTTACTGATCAACTATTCATATTTTAACCTACCTGTATTTCAGGTTTATTTTATTAAAAGTATTAACATGTCTTTTATTACTCTTGGCAGGTTTACAAACCTTGGTTAAAGAACAAATCTTTGACATTATGAAAACAAGTTTACCATGGCATATTTCATATGCCATGATTCTAATCTTATTGCCTAGGAAAAAGTGATAAGCAAAGGTTTAAGGCTTAGAGCCTATTTTACACAATGCATATAATACTTTATACCCTACATTAGACTTTGGGGTGGCGAATATATATTATGGTTTAAACGTTTCACATTGGGGTTTAATGCTTCTGCATAAAATGAAGGCCATCGATATTGGATCGATTCTAAACTATAGAGAAGTGGGTTTTGGAAGTTTGATAATGGGTCACAGGCTAGCGCCATCAATGCGCCTTGGAGTTTGTTGCAGCCCAAGCCTAGGGCTTAGCTCATGATAGACTTGGTCATTTTTCTTTGTTTACTAGTTGCTTGGTCCCGGCTCTATGTAGTGGGTGAAGGCGACTTCTAGGATAACGAAGGTATGGCTTCATTGGTTCCACAACATTTTTTTTGTGGCTCATTCAACTTTCATACTTCTCATCCTTCATAGTGTTTCATGGTTGCAGGTGACGGGGCTGGCTAGAAGATGTATGCACGACTGTGAGCCATGGGATAGCATTACCATTTTGGTAATCCTGCTAACAAATAGTTGCTCACTGCCTCTTGGCTTTAAGACTGGGTTATAACTTGTTGTAGTTGAAGTTATGGGGTTTCATTGGCCTTCGGTCTGAGTATGAAAAGACTTGGGTTTTTGTAAATATTATGATGTTTAGCTGTGAAGCAAAAATTGGCTGACTTGGCAAGCTCTGTGTATAATGTTGGTTACTTGTTTGGAGATGTAACAGGCCATGCCAGCACCATTGCTTGCAATGGTGCAAGGCCATGAGAAGTTTGACTGTGTAAATTATGTTAATGTAATAAAATATTGGGATGCGAAATACATGTTGCGTTTATGATTGCAATGGTTATTAAACTGGAATGTGTATATAAATTTATGCCGTGTTATTGTTTATTAAACTTGGGTTTCATGTGGCCTCTTCCTTCATGGACGGTCTGTGTATATTTACTTCCATATTTTTTATTAGCTATAAGAATGGAAATTAGTGACAGCGAAGGGCTTGGAGCCACGCCTTACATGGCGTCGACACTCTCCATCAAAGCTGTGATGGTGTAGAGGATTTAGATTTTATATTTGGTTTAATGCATAAATGCATATTTATTATAGATTGAGGCTTTATTATGCAACAGGGTTTATAAATGGTAGCGTTGTAGATTATTTTAGTAGAGAAGGCTGAGGCCATAGATTTATAGCATAGGGATTTGTAAAGTCTTACGACCTCTGCGTAATGTTTTCTTATATTTGATTTAAAAATTCTGTGTAGATGATACAACGTGGCTTTATAAAAGAACAAAGACCCTTCAAGATTCGATCCTGGGTCGTGCACTAAAATGAAGATTTATTAAATGTAAAAAGGATTACTGAGTATAAATGTCATTACAATTTTTAATGTAATGAGTACTGTGTTTAGGGTAAGCAAAATAGAAAATGGGTGTCTACAAGATTCGTTCCTGTGACCTCGATGTAACTGCTGGGTTAATTAAAAGATTTTTGTGTAAAGATAATAATGTGGTTTTTATTTGGGCATTCGGAGTGTCCACAGGATTTGACCCTGCAACCTCATTGCAAGTATTGGAATGTTACTTTGGTTTTTGTACTACACGATGGCTCCGAGTAATATTTAGATGAGATTATTCTGATTTATGGCATGTGATTATGATTATGTAGTTTTTTAATATGAAAGGGATGTGAATTTACATAGGAAAGGAACTTGATCTTAGACCATGAATGGTCTTGATACTTTCTTTGTTTACTTGATTATGATAATGTTTATTTTGATGGACATGATTTGGCATTTAGCGTAGATTTGTTTAAGTAGACCTTGAAGGGTCTTCGCTAGTTTTTATCTTAGATTTAATATTGTGCTGATAGATTAGATATATAATTCTATTAT
>LPNX010742732.1:235970-248393 GCA_001517045.1 Pseudotsuga menziesii
CAGGTATTCTAAAGATTCAAAAGGGTACAAGCTGATTAACTTGATCACTAACAAATATTTCATTGAAATAAATGTTTAGTTCCAAGAAGAGCCTTTAGTAGTAGTTGAAGTTGGAGAGTCTTCTTCACCACCATATCCATTGATTATAAGTGGAGAGACTAATGAGTTTGTTGATTTTGATATATATGATAATGATGATTTTATTGTAGATCCTAATAGTCCTATAAGACCAAAATGGGCAACAAAGACCATTCATGCAGCTGGGGAACTAGCTGAAAATCTTAGTGACACTAGGAGGACTAGATCTCAATTTGAGAGTGCCCTTTGTGTGAAAGATCCTCTATTTGCTGAGAAGTGTTATCTGATGGTTGAATCAGATCCACGGACATATGAAAATGCAGCACATGATCCAAGATGGAAAACAACAATGAAATAATAATTCATCTCGCTCCAGAAGAACAACACTTGGGAACTAGTTGATCTTCCCCTAGGGAGGAAGCTAGTTCAATGTAAGTGGGTTTTCAAGACTAAGTTTGCTGATGATGGTTCACCTTTAAAATATAAGGCAAGATTGGTAGCCAAGGGCTACTCACAAGTACATGGTATTGATTACAATGAAACCTTTGCACCAGTGGCAAATATGGACTCCATAAGGCTAGCTCTAGCCATTCCAGCCTCGAAGCAGTGGGAGGTACATCACATGGATGTGAAGTGTGATTTGCTAAATGGAGATCTCACTGAAGAGATTTACATGCAGCAACCTGAAGGGTTTGTTTCTAATCCATCTTTAGTGTGCAAGTTAAATAAATCATTGTATGGGCTCAAGCAAGCCCCCAGGGCTTGGTATGCCAAGATTGATGGCTTTTTTCTATCACTGAGTTTTGTTCGATGCAAGTCTGATCCTAATGTCTATTTGAAGTTGATTCGTGATTCTTTGATGATTATTGTCTTGTATGTGGATGACCTTCTGATTACAGGAATTTCAAAGAAAGAGATTGCCTCCTTGAAGGATGCAATGAACCATGCATTTTCTATGATAGATTTGGGATTGTTGAGCCAATTCTTGGGTCTCAAAATTTCTCAATCCCAACATGGAATCAAAGTACATCAGTCCAAGTATGCTTTGGATTTGCTGAACAAGTTCAACATGAAATATTGCAAGCCAAGCAAGACTCCCTTCTTTTCAAGAGTTAAGCTTGAAGAAGTAGGTTCTTCTCCTATGGTAAATAATACACTGTATAGGTAGTTGATTGGGTGTTTGTTTTATCTTACACACACTCGACCTGATCTATCTTATGTAGTTAGTGTGGCTTCGAGATACATGGATCAGCCTCATGAGATCCACTGGAGAGCATCCAAAAGGATCCTAAACTTTGTTCAAGGAACAAGAACTCATGGGATCTTCTACAAAGCAAAATTTGATCTTGATTTGATTGGGTTTACTGACAGTGATTGGGCAGGTGACAACACAGATTGAAAGTCTACATCAGGATATGTGTTCATGCTTGTAGAAGGACCAATCAGCTGGTCAAGCAAGAAGCAGAGTGCCATAGCACTCTCATTTACAGAATCAGAGTATAGAGTAGTTGTAAATGCAGCAACTCAAAGTTTGTGGTTGCAGGGGATACTTGGAGAATGTGGTTTCGAATCATAGTTTTCAACTATTATCTATTGTGATAATCAGAGCACCATTCAAATCTTCAATGATTCAGTTCATAGACAGTGAACCAAGCACATTGAGATCCATATGCACTATTGAGATCCATCAGACAACTTATGCATGATGGCACCATTGATCTACTTTTATGTGCATCTTTAGAACAAGTAGCATACATCTTCGCCAACGTTTTTTGTAAGAAGACCTTCAGCAATCTTAGATCACTGCTGGGGATTGCTGATCATGCTTTGAAGCATGATTGATGACAAGATTTCCAAAATTTTGTTTTTCCTGTCCATGTTTAAGGGAGGATTTTCCCACCGGGTTTTTGCCTCTTTCCTTGGTTGTATGGACAAGCAATATGTAAAGGGTGACTAAGCCTTGTTTCTAGGCCCTATAGTTTTCTGATATTTACTCATAAAGTTGGGCTTAAGGGGGGGTGTTAGAATAATCAACCCATAGTTACCTACCTTAGACATTAATTGTAATTATTTTTGCTTATTATCTAGTTTCCTAGATTCCATTCTATGCTAGTTGCCTTCTACAAGTCCTAGAAGTCAACACATGCTAAAACTGGGTCATGGAGCGCTTGGGAAACATCCTGGAAACCCAATTTAGCATGTCTGATTTATTCCAAATCCTCCAAAGCGCATATCTGCCTTTTTTGAAAAGTTTCCTTGTTTTATTATGATTTAAGGCAAAAGGAAAAGCTAGACTAGGTGTAGTTGACTTGTTTTTTTCCCACATCATCCTCCTTCCTTTTCTCCAAATAAAAGCATGTATGATTTGTCTTTCCATCCCTCTTTATCTTGCCCACTTGACTTAGCAAATTCATGAACATCTTCATAGATTTGGAAACTGCTTTATGCACCTATGGGGGATTTGACTAGATTTAGTAAGCCTACTTTTTGACTATTTCGAATGGCATATTTATGCATTCAATTCTCTCATGTAATGATATATTGCAGCAGCCTATTACTTCCCAAGGTTGGCTATTGTACACTTATTGAATACAGATTAGTGTTATGCTCCAATTTCAGTCTCCTTTGGTGTGAATTTTACATGTTTGATTAACAATTTTGTGAGTGTAATTGTTCTATCTCTTGGGTTCAATTTCCATAGTAAGGAGCATGAATATAAGAAGAAAACGCATTAATAGGAACTCATTAATTAAATGTCATGGAGTCAAAGGAAACTCGTATATGCCATTATCTTGAAGGGAGTCATTTGTGTTATATATATTGATTGAGATAGAGCGATAATCCATTTTGAGTAATTATTATTTATGTAGAATTTAAGAAGTATAAACCATTAAGGGAAGTAAGAATTTACATTAAATAAGCTAAGAGTGGTAATGGAATAAATAAATGAAAGTATTGTGACCTTGGGTAATAATGAGATAGCCATAGGAATATTTACCCAATTATGAATGAACATGGTAAAATAGTGACTATTGAGAGTTGTATTTGGACTATGTCCTACTCACGCTAGTGCATTTTCCCAGTTAAAATATGATGAACCCCTTTATTTTCATTTATTTTACGATTAATTGTGTCATTCCCTTTCACCTTGTAACAATAGATTAAGGCATGATTAATGAGGTAGGAGGATTGACATATCTTACAATTGTGCAAAGCACCTTAAGGATGGAAGTGATGCATGTGTTAAAAGTAAAACCATAAGTACTTTGTGTATAACATGAGACTGATGAGTAAGAGTTCTCGTTTGTGAAGTGTTGACTAATAATGTATACTAGGTGGGTAAGCATGACTCTACTGAAGTTGTTATATATTACATCATTCAAGATAGTGTTGACATTTGAATCTAATCAAATATACCAATGAGAAAGTAATTGGTGTTTATTAGGAATCGATTTAGTAAAATTAAAATAAAATAAAACCAATAATGAGTCATATTAATACATCTTGAACCTAAGGAAATACTAGGGAGACAAGGTGTTCTTGTGAATTGTGATAGGGGAAGGAGTTACGAAATTTGACGGTATGTTAATTATTTGGGGTAAAATGTATTTGATGGACCTTGATGAAATCAGACCAATTGCATACAAAACATGTAATATATAATATAATGCACATTCCATGTGACAAAAGAAGTAAACATATATAGAAATGACATATTGATCATGTAAAAGTCTTGTGGGACTAGTAAGGATAAGGTATTCTAGCGGGAAAGCATAAGTATATTCCATCAAAAATTTCCCTTAAAATTGTGATGACCATAACTTCAAGACGAAGTTTCTTGAAGGGTGGGTGTATGTAATTCCCCATATTTTGACATTTGATACTTAAATTCTAATATGAATTAACTCAACATTTTAATTACTATTATCTGTTTAACTTAGTTACATTCATTAAGACTATTATTATTTGAACATATGTACTCCCTAGATATGTGAAAACTAAATGGAAATTATCATTTTGTTTTATCAATGTTGATGAATATGTTATGTCATTTGAACATGAAATAGAATATGGGATATTTATATGTGAATGTCAGTTGACGTGTACTCTCAGATAGAACAAGTACAATACATGTTTCAAATATACTTACATGATTATATTAAATGTTGTTTTGGTGACATGGATTAATACTTAAAATCCTTTGAGTATGTTTAAACATGAGCTTTATGTGAGTGGTGAACCGACCCACATGTTGATTGGCTACGAGATAGTCAAATTCTTATAGTGCCAAGGGGACAGAGATGTCTTGGACATCGGGAGGATAATGATATTATATCATTTTTCATGTTTAATTTTGAATATCAATATCTCTATGACTTGTGGGTGAGTGTGAGTTTTGACGGGAACTATGACTTGCCAAAAGTGGTTCTTTAATGACGAGACCCTGTTATAACAGTGATGGTAGCATAGATTTGATGTAGGGTGTTGGCCCTAGTACTATTAGGGGGGGGGTGTACACATTTCCCATCGTTTATCCCCTAAAACCCAGAGTTGTGGGAGGGTTGTGCTAAGCATGCTCCCCTAGACGTGTGACGATGAATAGTGGGTGCCTGCTAGGGAAGCTTGGTCGATTTGTAGGACTCGACACTTTCACTTACGGGTTCTATATGTGGTTAGGTCGGTGTAGCCGACACCACAATATATTCTGGTAGACTCACAATATGGTGAGGTCAAGAGATGGAAGTAGTGGTGATTAGGCGGTTTGAGTATTGATGGGGATGGATGTGACCAATGATGCATTGTATAATGTCCTTCATTGATAAAATAATTATGATTATATGCTTGATGCTTCATTATGTTTATGTAGTTCAATTTTATTACTTTTGTATGAATGATTATGAATGAGAAATGATGCATTGATTATGTTGGTGTTTTGTATGTTGTTTGCAAACATATAATAATGATGCGTTAAGGAATTAAAAGTGATTATTAGTACTGACGCTTAAGGCATGTGCGCTGGCCACATATATGTCAATTCGTGAGTACATTGTTATGATTGGTTGATTCATGAATTATTGTAGTATTACTTATGAATTGAAAGTATAAATAATTGTTTATATATATAGTTGAGTTTGTTGACTTGTTTATTATAATTTAGATTTAAATAAACTAATTGGATTATTGAATAATATACATAATTATATACATATAATATGAAATATATCATAATATAATATAGTATATGAAAATATGTTATTTGACTTACGTATGAGAGGATAATTCAAATAAATGAGTAGATAGGTTTACATAACTTTTCGAAAGGAGTTGTCATATTTGCATTTAAGAGAGTAGCATGCCAAATGAGACTTTGCAACCATGTTTTTAATATTTTATTTATTTAAATCAAATTGTTATTTATTTGAGAAAATAAACTTATTGAGTGTGAATATTATTATATTGAAATTTATTGATGGATAAGGAAGAGGATGAGGACTTTTGGGTCTTAAATAGAAGACTTGAGGTTGGAAGAAGGAAGGTTCTTTTCTTGAATATATTTTGTGAGAGTTTTGGAAGGGATTGGGGAATTTTGGGATATTGTGAGGATGAGAAGTTTGGAAGTGGTGGAAGAGTTTGAGAACTCTTGGAAGAATATACATAGCTTACTCGTGCATCATTGTTTTGTTCTATGGGGGCCTCGGGCACAGAGGGCCAAGAGGCCAGGTGGATTTCTCTTGGGCCTAGGGAGTCAGCTAGACCCCCAGTTGGCTAGGAGGTAAAACCATGGTCCTACTTTGGGAAATGAAGATGGGAGCAACTTAAGGAGAAAATGGAATCTTGCTTCAGTTTGGACTTCTTCACCATTTTTATATTGAGGTATTTCTCTTGTTATTTTAAATTACTTATAAATTTGTTGCAGATTTGTTATATGTTATTCTATAATTTATTATATGGTATTAGAAAATGTTTGTATGATGTTAATATTTTTTTGATTACATGATTTCTTGATATTCATGCTTTGTGAATAAGAAAAGGAATATTAGTATTTATGAAAGTATTTGTTAATGGAGTAAACACACTTGTTTGGTGTTATATCGTTCAGGGTGTTGGTGGACTTGATCCCATAATTATGAAAGGAAGGATCGTCTAAGATGTTGGTGGAATTGATCTTGTAATTCCAAAAGGAAGGATTGTCCAGGATGTTAGTGGTGGTCTTGATCCCGTAATTGCAAAAGGAAGGATCATCCAGGATGTTAGTGGTGGACTTGATCCTGTAATTTTGAAAGGAAGGATCATCCAAGATGCTAGTGGTGGACGATCCTGTAATTCCGAAAGGAAGGATTGTTGTGTATATGTACGCGTTAGATGTGATAAGTATTGGTAGCTCCACAAAGAATTGATCCCATAATTCTGAAAGGAAGGATTGTGTGAGTACCAGATATGTGGTATCCATGATCTCGTAATTCAAAATGGAAGGATCATGTTGGTTGTTGTTACACCTATCATAGTTGATGTTACTCCAGTATTGAATCGTTGATGATGATGCTAATATTCCTATCACATGTTGTTGTTATTCCAACTTTATGCTGATGATCCAACCTCGTGCTATCTTTTTTTTTCTTATTCCAGCTTCATGTTTACAAGCCAACCTTGTGTTGTCATTGTTGTTGCTATTCCATATTTATGCGGATGATCCAGCCTCATGTTGTCGTTATTTTCGTTATTCCAGCTTTATGTTGATGATCCGACCTCATTCTCGCATTGTTAGTGATGTATCATTTTGTATACGGAGGATGTTGATACTTTAGCTCTGTACTGAAGATGATGATGATGATGATGATGTTCCAATAGTTCTATGTTGATGCAGATGATGATGATGCTCCATCTCCATGCTGCAGGTGATGCCCCAGTTCCACTCTATAGATGATGATGCTCCACTTCCATGTTGTATATGATGATGTTCCAGCAGACGATGATGATGCTCCCACTCCATGATGTAGATGATGCTCTAGTTCCATGTTGCAGATAATGGTGCTCCATCTCCATGCTACTAATGATGTTCCAGTTCCATGCTGTAGATGATGATGCCCCAGTTCCATACTGTAGATTGTGATGCCTCAATTCCATGCTACCGAGGATGATACTCCAACTCAGTGTTGAATGTGATGATGTTGTTCAAAAATTTCGATGATATATAGATGTGCCAAACAATGTTACAAAATATGATGTTGTTGATGCCTCCTCTCTCCTTCCAATGATGTTGTGTAGAGCCACAACAGTTGTTGTTGTCATTAGTAGAATACCATTCTTGTCAAGGGGGAGCATTGAAATATTGTAACTTTGAAGAATATTCTACTTGTACTTTACATTATTATTATTCCTCCTTCAGGAGATGTCATTGATGTAAAAGGTAATGTAAAAGTCATGAGGTAAACCCTCCGTTGTAAGTCAGGTCAATAGTACCCAGAAAAGAAGAATATAATTATTATTGTGAGTTTACCTAGGTAGGTCGGCCCTGTCAGTTATATAGGTCGGCCCTGTCATTTATATAGGTCATCCTAGTTAGGGAAAATGTCAATTTGGGAAACTAGTATAAAAAAGGAGGGGCAAGTAAGGAGGAGGACTAGTTTCTTTGGTGCTTGGATCTTATGCTTGGGGTTTTCTTTCTCTCTCTCTCTCTCTCTCTCTCTCTCTCTCTCTCTCTCTCTATGAGACCTTGTTCATTGGTCATTGCATTCTGGTAATCTATATTGAGGAAGTTTTGCTGAGGTTTTCCCTTTAGGGTTTACCAGGGTAAATTGATGTGTACCTTGCGTTTGTGTTTTTTTCAATGATCCTCTTTATGTTGTTATTGTGAAAATGTATTAAACTCTTATCAAATTAGGATTTAAGCTATGCCAACATAGAAAAATGAACAAGTTTATGATTGGTTAATTGTCATAATATGAAAATTTTGCATGCCATGAAAGGCTATTTGGCTTAGACTATAAATTGTAAGGCACGCTGGAATGTTAATGGTGATAACAATACTGTACACATATCAAGATAATTTTTTTATGACATCTATTTGAGGATCTTTTTCAGGTCTACACAAAGTAACCATTATATCCTGAATCAAGCCACCTTCTTGTCCACCTAGTAGTAAGAACAAAGGAAACATAACAATGTACAATCATAACTGAATGTGAACAAGTATTATAACATTATAACCTACAAACAATATAAATAGAAACAAATATATAATAAATATACTTAATTGGAAAATCTAGGATCTCCCAACTCTATTCGGATCTGGTGTTTGAATACGTTTTCATGAGCTATATGCTATTCCAGTAAACTAGCATAAACAATATTTTATAGAATATTAAAAAACATGGGTTTTCTGGGTGCACATGGATGGTTGTCATGTCTTCTTTTGAGAAAAGGGGTTGGCTATCAAAATATTTGCTCAAGTCTAGATAAAAGATAAAAAAATATGACAAAGATAGAAATAAGTATTTGAGTAAGTGAATTTGGCCATGGTCAATTTGGAATGCTTGAGAGACACGACAGACTTCATTGACTAAGTGTGTGGAGTTGCTTTGGGAGGTAGAGGATTTAATGTCATTTAACCTAAAGGATTTGAGTAAGTGAATTTGGCCATGGTCAATTTGGAATGCTTAAGAGACACACAGGACTTCATTGACTAAGTGTGTGGAGTTGCTTTGGGATGTCGAGGATTTAATGTCATTTAACCTAAAGGTTTTACATGCGATCTTTAATGTCATTTAACCTAAAGGTTTTACATGCGATCGATCTTGATATGTCTTGTTGGTTTAATGCCATTTAACCTAAAGGGCATGCTATCTTGATGTTGACCTCATCTTGGCAAAGTTGATTTAATATAAAATAGGGACATAATGAATATGAGTTAGTGGTGATAGATTTTTTTTTGGGAAGTTCCTCTACTTTTAGGCGAGAGGTGACATTGACTTGCTATTCCAAATTGATTGGACATATGTTAACATTTTACACTTTAATATCATTGTTTTGTTTTTTTATATTTGTTGATACAGGAAAAACATATTAAATATGCAGATTTCTTGAAAGGGATAATTTACAAATCATGAAAAAGTGTAATTACATTTTTTTTGTTTTCCAAAATTATTTGACAAATTGTAACACTTTAATTTGATTTATCCTGTTTTTAGAAAGTATATTCCATAGAAATGTAAATGTTTTTACTTTGTAACGTCTTAATGTCATTTGTTTTTTTTTTCTTTATAAGTTCAATATTTAAATTTATTTATAATCTTATTTTCTATTTTTATTTAAAACCTTTTTATTTGCAGTAATTTGAATCAGCAAATATAAGTGTACATACTATACCCCATTCAGAAGTACAAATATGTTTTCATATTTATCATACGAGCACCTTATAGTTGATTCATTATTAGTTATGCTTTCATATTTATGATACGAGACGAGCACCTTATAGTTGATTCATTAATAAAGAAACATGTAAGAGATAACTTCACTTTCAAAATTGTCATCACTTGAATATTCTTTTAGGATCTAACATGATATGTTGACTTATCTCGTAAGGTTTGGCTGTGACTGAGGATTGTATTTAGAATCTTGAACTTCATTGAGACATATTATATTATGACCTTCAACCGATCAGGGTAGTGCCCTTTTAAATTCATGACCTAATTAATTTTTCATGACCCACCAAGTTGGAAAACGTAAAAACGTACCACTACTTTTGTTTGGAAAATAATACTTGCGGGTATGAAAAAAACGATTATATGAGCACTGAATTTTGGAAAAATATTTTGGGTGCAACATTAAAATAAGTTGGTGAAGCTTATCAAGGATTTTTATTGGAAAAACTTTGTTAATAAATCGTGAAGGGTATCACATGACAACTAATTTGATATGTCTTACAGAATTCTTACATGACGCCAGCGAGGAGCACCATTGGATCACTCCATCTCAAAATGCGAGAACTCTATCAAGGAGCCCAATATAGCATCACGTCATTCATGAGTTATGCTATGAGAGTAAGCCAGTATTGGTCCATCATTTTTAATCCTTTTTCATAACTTAATTCTTCAATGTTTTTTATTTTTATTTTTTATTTTTTATCACATATACTTCTATTCTGTATCTAACTATATTAACTTTTGAAGTGTTGTGTATCTAATTATATTGATATTCTGTATGATATTATATTGGTATTGAAGTTTGACCAATCTAAGTTTATACAATATTAACTTTAATATTTTAAATTAAGTAATCTTAAAGTTTCAAGTTGTCTAATCCTAATTAGTATATTTTTTATTAAAACCAATAAATAAACATTGATGTGACTCTTACAATAACAAAAATGGACCACCATCATTATCTTGATCAAAATCAGCCGACCTCAAAGCCCTCCTACTACAAAACATTAACTATGACTAAATGATAAGACTAAACTTGAGTGTCCAACAAAACACTAACTATGACTACTCGATAAGACTAACTTGAGTGTACATGGAGATTGAAGAAATTCAGTTTGATTAGCCAAGGCACCATCATTGCCATCTTGTGGGGAAATTACATAAACTATCTATTTATTACTTTTATAGGCGTTTTTATTTGAGATTCGTCTTATGCTTTTTCATCTACTAACGAGGATGGAACAAGTATACTTCGAGATTGATTCCACTTCATGACAGATAATTAGAAGAACGTGAGATAGAAAAAACAAAATATTTCCATCTACATATGAGGATGGGACAAGTGTAGTGTCCAGATTGATTCCACTTCATGGTAGATAATTAGAAGAAAGTGAGATAGAAAGAAAAAGAATATAAAAAATGATAAGAATAGTTAGACATAGATAGCTCACAATTGAACCGGTTTTACTAGAAGAATACGAGGAATAAAAAATTATTTCCAAATTATTTTTCATTCCTTAACTATTTGATCTCTATCCACATGATCCAACCACAAACTATGTAGATATGCTAGTTACAATTACACTTATTTTTGAATATAAATAAAAGTTCTTTCCGTTCACAAAGTTGTTGTCTTAGCTGCGAGAGCGGAGGGCCTAAGATATTAGTCAGATTTTACTTATAGCTCAAACATGTCTCTCTGTGATGAAATTGGAGATGTATGTGCACATAATCTCTTTACTAACCATAAACAACCAGGAAGTAACATAAACGATTCCTGGCACAAGTGTTAAGATGCGTCATACAATTCTTCAATATAATTAGAATTCCATTCAATCCAAGATAATCCATTTAAGAGGAGAAGAATATAATAATCACCCCTTTTAATTTTCCAATCCAACAATGGCCAACCATTTCAATCTAATAATATTCATCTAGATCCTTGTTTCAAACTATAATATTCAACCATGTAATTCAATAATATTCAGTCCGGCTTCTATTCAAAACATAACAGTCACACTGTCATAGATCCAAATAAAATTTATTATTCAATTCAATAATATTCAGGTCCGGTTTCTATTCAAAAATATAAACAGTCAGACTGTCAGAGATCCAAATCAGTAATATTCAGGTCTGACCTTTAATAGCTTGCAATGACTTGGGCTTGGTTGTCTCCAGAATACTTAGTGAGCTAATCCCAGGTAGTTCGACAATTTTTAGGGGAGTAAAGCCAGGTTTTTCAAGCAATATTCTCCACTGTTGTTCGCTCCGTTCCCTTCCTCCGCCAGAATAGGCCATCATATTCAAATCAAAAATCATTTGTACTTCCTGACTTGGGCCAGGCTGATCAGGGACCACGCCTTCCATCACTATGAGTCTGCCATTCTCAGGCAAAGCCTTGTGGCAATTCTCAAGGATTTTTACACATCGTTCATCGTCCCAGTTATGCAGTACTTGCTGCTAATTCAGTCAGTCACACTAAAAGTTAAGACCAAACCTAGAGCAGAGCAGAGCAGAGCAGGCAAGCCCAGGGAGCTAATTGAATCCAGCATGATGATAAAAACTGCAATGAGGAGGAAGAATAGTGATTGCAATGAAGTAATCACTGAAATACCTTGATAAAAATGACATCCCCAGATGGTACGCTGTCAAACATGTCCCCGCCCACGTGCTTTACACCTGCCAAGAAATAAAACACATCAAGATGAAAAATTGCATTGAATATATTAACTAAACTTCAAACCTACCTGGTATGGATGGGGCAATTTCAATGACTTGAGGAAGATCAAAGTTAATCCCATGGATGTGGGGGTGAGCCTGGACGATTTGAGCCATGGCCGCTCCCTTTCCCCCACCCACGTCCACGACTCTCAACTTCTCACCCGGCTGAAACCCCTCGTAACAACCCACAAACAGTCTCATT
>LPNX010742732.1:251188-281045 GCA_001517045.1 Pseudotsuga menziesii
CCAATTTACAACAAGTGACTTATTGATCTTGTGACTTCTAATTTACAACAAGTGACTTCATAACAACTGAACCGCCAATAAACCACATCCATGTGGGGTATTATTAAATATATAGTTATTTATTATTAAATATATAATTTATTTAAAAAAAATTTGAGAATTTTGTATAAAATATATAATTTATTAAATATATAATTATTTATTATTAAACATATAATTTATTTATTTTTAAAATTAAATTTGATAATTTTGTATAAAAACCATTCAAAATTAACATTTTATAAAAGCCATTTAAAATGTCAATTTTAAATTTTTTTTTAAAAAAATCTAATGAAAAGTAGAACAAGTTGAATGAAATATGAGTTCCTTTACTCTATATATATTAATGAAGGATGATAAATGATATGTCTAACCAAATTTAAATATATCATATAAATTATGTATTTTGGTGCATTATGTATCATAATAATACATATGTAAATTCTTTTCTAGATTTGAATTAGTGGCTTCTTAAAAAGAAACACATGTTCCTTTATTGTTAGTAAAAAATACAATTTTGGTTTAAAATTCCATAAAAATTAACTATAAATGGACTTCTAATCATCATCTGTTAATTCACAATACAATTGTAGTAAAGATATTTGAAAATATTGAATCCAATTTTACATTAAAAGCACTGTTTTCCTCCATTAAAATTTTCAAATTTAATAAAAGTTATGTTTTACATTAAAAGCACTGTTTTCCTCCATTAAAATTTTCAAATTTAATAAAATTTTTGTAAAAATACTCCATTAATAATTAACTCTCTGTCCCACCATACTGCATGTATCATTCTCTTCTTTCATTTTAATTAAATGATATTCAACCGCCGGGCAAAGTCAAAATGAAACCTGGATATATTTTATATTTTCTCATTATTGACGAGTTCTACTATGTGCTTGCAATTAGATCGAGGACATTGAAATTTAGGTCATTGTAATAGTGTGATAACGTGGGTGTTCCATTAGCATGCGTTTCGAAAAAAATTAAACAGTTAACGCTAAGAGATTCTAGATGAAATTTAATTAATTATTTAATGGCATTGATATAGATAAATAAATTATTATATAAAATTGTTTCTGTAAATAAATGGTCATTTAGAACAAACTAAAAAAAGTTTACATTTATGTTATTATGATACATAAGTATGACTTATATGATATAGATTGTTACCAACCTAGATCTATCTAAATTCCAAATCTACCATGTGTCGAGAGGGATCAAATACTTAGAGCTGCAAACATTTTTTTATTGTCTATATTTTATTGGATAGGTGTGTACCTCGAGGTATTTGATCCTTCTCAGTATATGGTAGATCTCGAGTTTATATGGATCTAGGATGGTTGCATTCGAGAGCAGTCACATTAAATTTGTAGATGGTCATGATTATGCATATTAAGTATGTAAAATGCAACTTCAATAGTTAAATGATAAATAAGATGAATACAAATTTTGAATGATGAAACATGTGAATAGTAAGAAAGTAAGAGGGTATATATAATAAATAAGAAATAGATTATATGTAAATACTATTGGTAGCATATCTATGAATGTTGCCGACATATTATCCTCATTTTGAATTTATCCCAGTAGGGCTATCTTAACAATTCTTGCATCATTTTCCTCTCTAAAAGTTGCATCTTTAGCTTTGGCTTAGATATTAGAATATGTCATTCTTTGTTCTTATTGTTGGTCAATTGCCATTTATTGTGATAATTTTTGGAAAGATTCTCTTTGTTTCTCATAATTTCTTTCACTCTCTTCCTGCATTTGGTCTAGTGTCATTTGTTGTCTTCTTAATTCTTATTTTTATTTATCAATGATATATTCTAACTTCTTTCTACGTCATCTAACACATTCTTGTATCTATCTTCTTACTTCCTCAACATGCATATCATCAATATCTCCATTGTGAGAAGACATGATAGCGTGAATTATTGTACCACAATCAAGCACCATGGTCAATTGAATCAAATTGGATAACATTGAAATCAATGCGCTATACTCAATAAAGAGTTGTAGTCTATTGAATTAAATCATATAACACATAAATCAATGCACGGTACTAAATCAAGAGTTTACTGAATTGAATAGTCTATTGAATTAAATCATATAACACATAAATAAATGCACAGTACTAAATCAAGAGTTTACTGAATTGAACCTGATAACAATGAAATCAATGCACTGCACTCAATCAAGAGCCATAGTAGATACTAAATTGAAATAGATAACATTGAAATCAATGCAATGTACTCAATCAAGTCCCATAGTCTATTGAATTGAAACAAATAACACTAGAATCAATGCATTGCACTCAATCAAGAGCCATAATCAATTGAATTGAATCTGATAACACCAAAATCAACGCACTTTACTCAATCAAAAACTATGATCAATTGAATTGAATCGGATAACATTGTAATCAATTTACTACACTCAATCAAGAGGCATAATCTATTGAATTGAAATGGATAATACTAAAATCAATGCGTACTCAATCAAGAGCCATAGTCAATTGAAATGAATCAAATAACATAAGAATCATTGCACTCAATGTACTTTACTAAATCAATAGCCATAGTCAATTGTATTGAATCAAAAAAATGGAAAAATATTAGAAATTAATGAACATACACTAAATTCAATGTAGCAGTCACTATAATCAAGGAAGAATTGGAATCAATACAATAGTCTCAGAAATCAATGTTTCGACCCTGAATTCATTGCAATAATCATTTGCAATCAATCCAACATTGAAATCAATGCCATAATATTCTTAGAAATCAGTGCACTGACATTGAATTCAATGCAATAATTAATGAAATCAATGCATAATTGTGTGTTTTAATTGTCTTGTTTATTTGGAAAACCATAAAATATTACTAATCTGACCTATATACCTCTTTATCATCAATTACTATATGTAAGACATATTTTGCACATATTATGTTTAGTTCAATTAACTTTTAGTGAACATATCATTCCAATTATACATATTTATAGTCAGTATAGCTTAAATTGGGTGGTTGGGAGCCTTGGTTGTGATACTCCCCACCAAGCTTCAAATATATCTAACAATATTGTAAAAGGGACGATTAATTTATAATTCTTTTTTTACTTTTTTACTTCTAATTTTGGGGATTAATTTTTACCCCGTTTTACTTCTAATATTGATTGGATTTAAGTTTTATCTTTTTTTCTTCTTCTAACATTGATTGGCCTTGATTTTTTTTCCCTTTTTACTTCTAATTTTGACTTTGTAAAAGAAACACAACATTATGGAGATGCTCCTTCATAATACTAATTTCTTACATCTATTTTTTACAAACTAAAACCAGCTCTTTTGAACTAATATAATATTTTATTTTAGTCACAAACTAAAACCAATGTATTCATTATATATATTTTTAGTTTAGTAACAAGCTAAAACCAACTCATTTGAATTAGTTTAATTTTTTACCTCCAAATTTTACAAACTAAAACTAATTTATTTGAACCAATTATATTTATTATTTGACCCAACATTTGAATGCAAACCAACTCATTTGACGGGAATTTCAATGCAATATTCATGTGCAGTAATTCCTAGTAATGCTTAGTAAAATTCCTAAAAGGCTTCTTTCTGCATATGTTCCTTGGATAGATGCCATTCCTTAGACGGTTCCAATGTGCCTCATTAAAAAGAATGCAATTGTGTAGTAAAAGCGCTGAGAAAAAGAGTTTCTGATTAGTCAAAGGGATCAGAGCGTTCTTGGAGTGATCTTGGAGCATCTTGGAGCATCGGAGGTTATATTGGAGTTTTAATGGTGGATATGAAATTGAACATATGACCTGGCGATTGATTTTTTTACTCTTTAATGCATTGAAGATTATTGCGATACAAGTGGCAAGGTTACGGGTCATATTTATTGACCTTTTTGTTTATGACGTATTGATCAATACGTGAATGTACTGTGTTTTTCTCGTTGTTAGCCATGTTTTAAGGGCGGATCTTATTGCCCGTATCAAGGTATTGGGAGTCAGATCAGGTGTCAGGTACCATTAAACCTTCTCCTGTTGTTTTGACATGGACGTTCTGGGCATTGATTATGGGTTGAATGTGTTGTTTTTGCGGGACTTTGCATAATTGATTGGATCGATACCTTTTGTTTCTCCTATCTTTTGGCGTCTAGTTCTCTAGCGACGGGGCTAAACCTGTGCTCGTTCCTATGCTTTGAGTTATTTTGAATCAAAGGTTCTGGGCTTTGATTATGGGTTGAATGTGTTGTTTTTGCATAATCGATTGGATCGAACACTTTTGCTTCTCCTACATTTTGGCATCTGGTTCTCTGGCGACGGTGTTGAACCTTTGCTCGTTCTTGTGCTTTGATCTATGACGACATTACTGGGCTTTGGCGATGATGGCTACTCATCTGGTATGTTGACGAGTACTTTTCTCTGTCTATTTTTGGTAATGCTGCACCGGAATGCTCGTCTTTTTAGCCGGGAGTTATCCTATTTTGTCTGGAATCTTGGTTATTCCTGGTGCTTCGTTTCGACTATTGGGAGAACACTTTTTTACGGCTCTGGTTATGCTTGCATTTGGGTTTGGTGATGGGCTGTTTATTTTATACTCATGGGATTTTGTTGTTGGGTTGGTGATAGGCTGTTGCACTGTTTCTGTGGACTTATTTATGGCTCTGGTTTAGCCTGCATTGGGTTGGGTGATTGGTTGATTGCTCTTATTTTGAGGGATTATCACACCGATTTGGTCTGTATTTGTGGAATTTGTTTATTTGTACGTTGTTGGAGATGGGCTACATTTTGCATTTGTGGGGTTCTGTATACTATCTTGGGTCTTACATCCTCTGGTGGGTGCATTTTGGAGTGACAGGTTTTTCTATCCTGAGGATTTGTGGTCATAGGGGTGTGTGTTCCTGATGCCATTGCGGGATACAAAAGCGTTAGCACGCTCTCCTAAAAATACTTGGTCCTCAAAGGTGATTAATCAGGATTCTGAGAATGATATGCTTCTGTCACCGTGGGGTTGGGAAGAGCTTTTGATGGATAGGAGATATCAGATTTTGTCAAGGATTCTGATGTTAATATGATGAATTCGGGTACATTTTTGGATGGTGCTCATGGGTTTCCACCCCCTGTTTCTGGTCAGGTGGATTGTTCTGCGCAGGTCTTATTGGATACGGATCTGACTATTAATCCATCGTTATTGAAATCACCTCCATCTTTGGGTTATATGATTGCTGATGTATCTGATGTTTATGCGGAAGTCAGGGTTTCTGATAATATTCGGGATGGTCCTTCTCTGCATAGTTCGAAGAAGGTTACAGGGAAGAATAGGAAGTGCATTCGCAAACTAGAAAAACCTATTCTTATGGTGGTGGGTGAGGACGTCCCTTTAAATGAGATCGTGCTAACAAATGACTTAACTCTTATGGATCGGTTTGGAGGAAGAAAGATTAGTGCAGAGGGTATACACAAATGGGTTGCTGATTCTTGGCTTTTTTTTATTAGCCATTGTCCGAAGGTTTTCATCCTACCCAAGGGATGGTTGGCTTTCAAGTTTCATAAGGGCGAGTATTTAGATATCATTTTGAAAGGTTTTTGGAAATGGGACAATTCGGGTCTTTTCCTTAAACGCTGGATGCCCTTATTTGACCCCCGTATTAAAAGGTACGACTCTATTCCTATTTGGGTTAAACTACCTAATCTTCCTTTCGAGTTTTGGTCTGTGGATTTCTTTAGGATGTTGGGCAATTCCCTTGGGACTTTTCTTGAGGCTAATGTGTCATTTTTAAAGACTGGTATTTGTTGTCTTGGGAAAATATTGGTCCTCTTAGATATACGCAATGGTCTTGCTGAAGACATTGTCATTAAGAAAGGAGATTTTGTATTTACACAGCCCTTAGATTATGTTGGATTGCCCTTCCATTGTAATAGATGTCACTGTTATGGTCATGTTTTAGATCATTGTCTTTTACCCTGCGTGAAAAAACAGTCGTTTTTGTTCCCCAAATCCAAATGTTTTTTGCGAGTTAAGAAATCAACTACTCTTGTTGATTCTTCCATTTCCCATTTAGCTGGTCGGGAGGGTATAATACCTTTGGATTCGGATATTGTTTGTAAATATGATACATTCATCTCGAAACCCTATATAAATGCTGAAATTTATGACCAGGAGATTAGTGTTTCGATACTTAAACCACTGATTTTGGCTTCCTTGGTGAATGTTGAGTAGGGTACATTACTCAGTAAAAGCCTGGAGGCTGGAGTGGAACATTTGGATAAATTTATTTTGGGTGACTCCAGTCTCAGAGATTTAGGGTTTATCTCTCCTATCAAGGTTTTGAAGGGTACTGGTTCAAGTTATTTTCTTTGATCCAGCTCTAAGGTATTGGTGGATCCTGTTACTTCTGTTGGAAGTAGGGTTTTTTTGACTACAGAGCTATCTAAGGAAGGTACAGAACAATATGATGTTTATGGGGCACTTAGAGCTATGGATGCCTTTATTAGAGTTTCCTTATGATTATGATGACTCTTAATTGGAGAGGTTTAGCTAGTAAACCTAAAAAACTAGCTATTTGTAGACTGGTGGTTGACCAGTCTGTTGAAGTTTTATTTATTCAAGAAACTATGGGTGATGGGGTCCTGTTTGCTAGTACTTTGGAATCTTTATTGCATGGGTGGATTTTTTTCTTTGTGGATGCTAAAGGCAAATCAGGGGGTTTGCTTGTGGGTTGGAAAATTAGAGTTTTACAATTCTTGAATTCTTGGGAAAAAAATTCGAGTTTATATGTAGCTCTTTATTCGACTGAACTTAAAATGGAGTTAGGTTTTCTTAATGTCTATGGACCTTATGTTGAGAGGGAAGGGTTCTGGAACCATCTACTGGATTTTGTGAGTCTTAATTATTCCAAGATTATTTTTGGTGGGGATCTGAACTTATCTATTGGGTTATCTAAGATTTGGGGTGATAGGGCTAGAAGTGATTGTCTGTCTGATTTTTTTGCAAAAATCCTGGATGATCATGGTCTTCTGGACATTGTGCTAAGTGTGGTTTTACCCACCTGGATTAACAGAAGAGTTGGGAGTGATAACATTTGTAAACGTTTGGATAGATTGCTGATTTTTGTTGATCTCTTGGAATTTGATCTCTGCTTTCATCAATGGGTGGGGTGTGGGGGGGACTCAAATCATCAACCTTTTTTTTTGCAAATTTTGGGTCATGACAAGATTTCATATATCCCTTTTAAGTTCAATTCTCACTGGCTGGAACATGAGGATCTGGTTTTATTATTGAAAAACACTTGGAAGATGTATGATGATAATTATGTTTTGTCTCTTGCATCTCAATTCTCTGATAATCTAAAAAATATTAAAAATGTATCTATCTGTTGGTCTGTCAAGAGGAAAGAACAGGATACTAAAGAATTAGCAGAGATTGAGGTTTTATTAGAGAATGCTTGTACCAATACTGGCTTTGGTTTTTCTACTGAAGTTGATAAAGATCCTCTGTATGGGTTGGAATCTAGAAGAAGAAAAATTTTGCTGGATAGAGAGAAGGAAGCTAGATAGAAGAGTAGAGCCATCTGGTTACTATGTGGTGATGATAACACACCTTTCTTTCATAAATTTGCTAATCATAGGAAATTTGTAAACACTATATGGAAGATAGCAGATGATAGGGGTAATATTGTCGAAGGGTTTGAGTCTATTGCTATGGCGGGAGTATAACATTTTGAAACTTTATTTCAAGCTGATGAGAATCTTCATTTGACAGAGATTCTGGATATTGCTGACAAATATCCTTCTGATATTTCTGAAGCTGAAAATGTAGACCTTACGATTCCTGTTACACTTGAGGAAATTCAGTCTATTTTTTCAGTCAGTAAAAATGAGAAGAGCCCCGGACCTGATGGGATTCCGGTGGAAGTTTACAGGGCACTTTTGGATGTCTTGGGTAGTGATCTTTTAAGAGTTATTGAAGATTCGAGACTTTCTGGTAAAATACCTATTGTTTTTAGTACTACCTTTATTGCTTTAATACCCAAGACTGATTCTCCAAAGTCATTTGATGACTTCAGACCAATATCTTTATGTAACTTTATTTACAAGATCAGTGGTAAAATCATTTCTACCCGTATTAAAAAGATATTGGGGAGAATTATTTCTAAAGAACAGTTTGGACTCTTGCCTGGCAGACAAATTCATGAAGCTGTTGGAATTATTCAGGAAGGTTTACATTCTATTCATGTTAAGGCTATGAAATCAGTGGTGCTTAAGATCTATTTATCTAAGGCATATGATCGAGTAAACTGGATATTTCTGCGGGTTATTATGACTAAAATGGGATTTTCTGTTTCCTTTATTACCTGGGTGATAAGCAATATTACATCAGTTTCTTTTGTTGTTCTTATTAATGGGGTGGCTTCTAATTTTTTTAGATCTGGTCGGGGGCTTAGGCAAGGTTTCCCTTTGGTTCCATTACTCTTTCTTATTGTGGTAGAAGGCTTGAGCAGGTATATTCTTTATGCATAACTCAGGGGGGATTTTCAGGGCATCTCCTTCGGTAACAATATTATTCTATCTCATATTTTGTTTGTGGATGATATCATTTTGGTATCTGATGGCTCTAAAAAGTCTTTATCAACATTATATGAGGTGTTATTGATCTTTTGTAAAGCATCTGGAATGATTATTAATGTGGATAAATCTTCTTTCTATTATTCTG
The DNA here is from genome assembly GCA_001517045.1 of Pseudotsuga menziesii. NCBI lineage: Eukaryota > Viridiplantae > Streptophyta > Pinopsida > Pinales > Pinaceae > Pseudotsuga > Pseudotsuga menziesii. Next base: position 259,959 of record LPNX010742732.1, read on the forward strand.
GATTAAATGAATCTGAGTTGATTACAATACATAACATTTTTTATTTTAATGTTGAAAAAATTGAGTATGGTATGAAATATCTTGGTTTCCATCTAAAACCTTGCAGATATCTCATGAAGGATTGGGACTGGCTCATTACTAAAGTGGAAATGAGGGTCAAAAACTGGAGTTTCAAATGGCTATCCAAGGGGGGAAAACTAATACTGGTGAAGTCTATTCTGGAAGCCATACCAGTATATTGGATGCATTTTTGGATACCAGTGGGTATTCTTGAAATAATAAGGAAGATTTGTTTCAAGTTCTTATGGTCTAGTATTAAAGATACTACTGGTTTACCTTGGTCTTCATGGAAGGTTCTGGAAAATCCCAAATCTTTGGGAGGATGGGGATTGAAAATTCCTGCATTATTTGCTAAATCACTTGCTGCAAAAAATGTGTGGAATCTGGTTAATGGTACAGGACTTTGGGCCCAGATTGCTTTTCAGAAATATATTTTTCCCTTAACTTTACTAGATTGGATAAGGGTATCTATTGAGAAAAAGAAGGGCATTTCCATTTGTTAGAAAGATGTACTTTGGTCTTTTGATCCGATTGGACAAGAACTTGTGTGGAAAGTTGGGTCTGGAACTGAGGTGCGTATTGGTATTGACCCTTGGCTTGGGTGCAAATGGAGACATGTTTTACCAACCTCTATGATTGATAAACTTCATAATGCTGGTTTTTCTATTTTAAAGGATATTGCATGCCTTGGTACAGTATTACTTGAGGATCAGGGCTGGTTACATGCTGATTTATTTGGATTTGTGGAACAGGGAAACATAATTTGGAATAATTATGTTGCCTTGCTGATATCCAGTCATGTTAGAATTTCTACTGAGGATGATCAACTGGTATGGAGTCTTTCTAAAACTGGTAAGTATACTCCCAAAGCTGGCTATTTTCATCTTATTCAAGTTAGGAATGAGATGGAAAGTTCCTGGTGGTGGAAGTGGTTATGGAAACTTAACTGTCCGCTAAAATCAAAACTCTACTGTTGGTTTCTATTTTCAGGGAAAGTACTTACATGGGATATATTGTGTAGAAGAGGCAGAGAGGGACCTGGTAGGTGTTATCTTTGTAATCTGGAGTCTGAAACTAATGATCATATTGGCTTTGAATGTTCATTCATAAGGAGGGTTTGGTCAGAAATCGAGGCCAAGTTAAGATACTTAAATTTCTGGCATGGTACACCAATCTTAGACTATGTAAAGAACTGGATAGTGAAGGATGATACCAGGTATAGTTCTTTACCTATAATGGTATCTTGGTTCATATGGAAGGCTAGAAATCTTTTTTGTTTTGAAGACATTCAGCCAAAGACTTATGTGGTAACATCCGTGTGTTTGGGTCTACTTAATTCATATCCTTTGGATAACAGAATTATGAATTTGAGATTGGTTGCTAGTGAACAGATTGACAAAGTAGTACCCCGGGGGTATTTTGATGGCTCGGCTGGAGGTACTCCACAGATCTGTGGGGCTGGAGGTATATTGTACATTTTAGATGAGCACTTTTTCACATTTTCTACTGGACTGGGGTTGGGTACTAATAATTTTGTTGAGCTTTTAGCTTTAAAGTTGCTTATCATTTTGGCTTTGAAGCAGGGGGTGCAAATCATGCATATTTTTGGGGATTCACAATTGGTGATCAATTGGGTATCTAGTAAGTATAGGATTAATAATATTCTACTTAATCAGGTCTTGCAAGAGGTGATTCACATTTCTAATTTCCTTGAAAAAGTTGATTTTAAGCATATCTATCGTGAAAGGAACTCTAAGGCTGATGCATTAGCTAATGCGGGTGCTAATGTGGATGAAGGGCATTGGATAATCAAGGAGTTTAGAGGATCTAAAACATATGAGACTTTTCAGATTTTTTAGGATTTTGGATGGGGAGAGTCATGAGACTCAATGGGCAGGTTGAATGTCTTTTGTTGACTATATGATTTTTGGTGACAGCTTTTTTTTTACTTATCTATCTTCACTGTTTATTTTTGAAGGTTTAAAACTTGATATAGTTTTTGATGGCTTCCACTATGTGGATAAAGACTGAGTATTTCATAGTCTTTGATGAGGATTACAGGCTGATGCTTGTACAGTTTTGAAGATCAAAGTTTATACTTTGAAGATCAAAGTTTTTTTATAATGACTTTCTATCTTGACAGTTTATATTTGAAGGTATAAAACTTGTAACAATTTTAACAGACTGTGTTTGAATTTGTATACTCTTAAGTTTTTTATTGAGGAATACAGGCAGAAGCGTGTACAACTTTGAAGAACAAAGTCAGATGAGGATTACAGGATTACTTGTACATTTTTGATGATCTTAGTTTTTGATGAACATTATGAGAAAAAACTACTTTCTGTTTTAATCAACAAGATACACCTTTGGTTGATTGTAGTTTACTGATTTTGATATCTTATGGATTGGATATAATTTGATTTCCAAATCAAGTATTATCTTTTTGTAAAAGCAGTTATGTGCTGAATTAATGGAGATAATGGACATTGTTCAGTAAATGATAGTGGTTCATATGAGAAATGTAATTTTGATAATAAAAGTTACGATTTTTTTTTGGAAAAAAAAAAAAGATGTCATTCCTTAGAAAGTAATTAGATGAGCTCGCTCACCTCTAGGCTCATGATTTAATTTAATCTTGTTATAAAATAGTTATAAATTTGATAAAAAATCAACATTATTTTTAATACTAATCAATTTCAACCTTGTGTATCATTATGAATGTAGAAATTGAATATACCCATTAAAAATGACTTAAATTGAAATAACAAAAATAAATTACTTAAAATAAGGCTTTAAATAATCAAGCTAACATGTGACATGTTACTACTATTGACATGACCCTTGTTTTCAGCAACATTAAACCTTAATGAATCACACTCAAACATAATCATAATTAAACATGGACATAAAAATTTCGTACATAAATTATAATCAAACATAGCAAATGTCATAACTTAGATAACAATAATATCACAACATAAAATAAACATTGTAAAATGTTGCAATCCACATAATAACCATTATATAATTTTTTTATTATATTATTAAAATAATAATATAACAAAACATAATATTATTAATTAAATAATAATATTTTATTAATCCATACTATGGTTATAATATTTTAAGCAAATGTCATAACTTAGATAACAATAATATCACAACCTAAAGTAAACATTGCAATCCACATAATAACCATTATATAATATTGTGTATTTATAATATTAAAATAAAAATATACTAAAATAATAATTTTATTAATTAAATAATATTATTTTATTAATAGATATTATGGTTATAATATTTTAATTAAATATCATATTCCTATAATAATGCATCATTATTACTTTTATTATATTATTATAAAATAATTAATTAAACAATATTACTTTATTCTTAGTGATGAGATATTAAATACTTTACTATTAATATCCCTATCTATAATCACCTAAATTATACTATAATATTATAATTTAATAAATTATTATATTTAATTAATATAATAATATTTTTTTTTATTTTGAAATATTATTACATATTCTTATATCTCATCAATTTATTATAATATAATATTATAATTAAACCATATTATTTAAATTAATTATTATAATACATATATTAATTAATTTAAAATATTATTACATATTTATATTTTTCATCCATATATTATAATTAAATCATATCATTTTAAATTAATTATTATATTATAAATATTTAAACAATATTATTTTATTAATACTTTGAAGATATGTCTATGTTTCGATAAGCCTATATTTAACACATTTAATAAAAAAAAAACATTATCAATATATGCCAAATATACACATATTAACCTATTTAGAAACATTAATATTATTAATATCCTTGTTGCTAATCTAAATTTTATTATAATACAAGTTTTGTGTATAGTGGAAAATTGCATACTAATATTGTATTATTTCACTACACATAAAATCTACATATTATAATATAATTTTGATTAGGATTAAAAATGTTGTTCATTTTTTTATATATTAAATTTATGATTAAAGAGATGACTATTTTATAACAAGCTTAAAGAAAACCAATTTTACGATTTGATTCCAAATTCACCATTATCCCTGCTTATAATAATTTATCATATATAAGCCATGGTGTATAATGTATCATAACTATCAAATTCTATAATGAGTCATAGGAGGATCTAGGTTACTAGAGAAAGCTTCACTTAGGATTTGCCAAAGATAGATAGGAAAATAGAAGAAATATGAAGACAATATTAAGTAGAACAGAAGAACAAAACATTCAAGTGGATTGATCTTCCATTACATTATTTTTCAACAAACTAAGTACATTATATAGAAGTTTTCAAGAGACAAAATCAAGATGCTTATAGGTGATTCAAGTAGCTTACAAATGTAAGGCCTAAATTTGACCAACTTTCTCCCTTGCCCCCCAAATAGGACAAGCGTCACCCTAACTACTAGCTAGTGGTCATGAATGAGCTAAGTGACAAGTGGTAGACCATGAGTGGACCAAATAATGATGTGATTGGATCAAGGAGTGAATTTAGGGAGTAGTTGGTGCATGGGAGGTGCCCATTAATGTCTAGATTGAAAAAAGACTAAATACAATGCATGGGCACCCTTGGTCCATCCTTATCCCCAAAAACAGGGAAAGAGGGGTACCTCCCATCATTAATGCATCAAAGGTGATACATTTGACCCTTAGAACATGGAAACTAGAGCACACTAATGGACATTAGAGGAAATTTCAACTCAAAATGGGCCTTTCAACCCTAATTCAAATTCCATGTCATCATGTGTTAGCTAATGAAATTGATTTAAATTTGAAATACCGTATAGGTCTTAAACAAATTTTTAATATAAGTTTGGGGATAGGTATCACAAAAAAAACTACTTTTTATGTTTGTATTTTTGACATATCTCAATGTGCTTTTACTCAAATTTCGAGCGGGAGAGCTCCATGGATGCAGAATAAAATTCCGCATCCAACGAGTACCCACACTGCATACTTCTGACAGACCCCGCTACCCAAAAAAAAATACCTGAAAAATGTGATGATGATCATGTTTTTTCAAGTATTTCTTGTTTTTTAAGTAGCAAGGTCCGTCAAAAGTATGTAGTGTGGGTACGCGTTAGATGCAGAATTTAATGCCGCATCCAAAAATATGAACACAAAAAATAGATTTTTTCTTTTCTTCCTCCAAAATTAATAAATATTATTTTATTATTTTCTTTAGGAGGCCCATTTTGAATTTAAATTTCATCTAATGATACATCAATTTGTAGACAAACAATGAGCTAGAGAGCCAACTACCATAGACTAGACCACTAGGAAAGAAAAAATGAAGCATATCCTAAGGTAAATATGGGAAAATTGCTCCAACACCCCCCCCCCCCCCCCCGCCCCTTAAGCCAAAATGGTAATGAGCATGAGAATTAGTGCCCAACCAACAAAGGATTATGGTCACCCTTACATTATTGATTCATATGAATTGAGGAAAAAGGAAAAACCACATGGGGAAAATCCTCCCTAAAAAATGGACATGAAAGAGAAACCAAAAAATATATACTCTCCAAACTAAATGAATATGTTTGATGCAGGAGCATCCTGCTCTCGCCTAAAATTCTAAAGTTTGATCAGACCATGAGGTCTTATTGATTTCCCAATGAGGGGTTGGATTGTAAACTCATTGAAAAACCTATGTAAATATTTCTAGTTTCCAAGCATAGAATTAGAAAGTTCTAGAAGTAGGATGAGGTGTCAGTTAGTATGGTGAATCATTTAGAACTAAGATACTTATCATTGTAATCGAATTGTGTGTTGGCAGAATTCGAGGATGTCTCAAGAAAACTAGGACTTAGTTGTAAGGGTCAGGGATAATTTTAAGGAACCATATTTATATAAAAGTGTATAAATGTTGGCTAATCTTACCAATTCTTAAAATGTCAACTATAAAATATTTTGCGATATTTTTCTAAAAATATTTCAATTTGTAAGGATTTTATACAGTTTATATAATAATTTGGCAATATTTAGAGTGAAAATTTTTTACCCCATCAAAATTGAGGGAAACATGGCTTCAAAAAATGGAAATTGGCGAATATTGTTTTGGAAAAAACCATGGAGAAATAGCCCATGGGCTAAATTTCACCCCTAAAATTATCCTTGGTAAGGGTATGGTAGTTTGTTTTAGTGAGCCATTATTTTATATTTAGAAATAGTTCCATATTCGTAAGAAGTAGTTAATGAGCAAGAGAATTTGTATTCTGAGAATATATTTGTAAGCCACAAGCCAGAAGAGGGGGGAGCAAAGGTAGAGATCGAGTGACAGGAGAAAGAAACAAGGGCTGCGTGCCCATATGATGTGTTAGGCCAAGTATTTGAACATCTGGATTTGATTAATGAATAAGCATGTTTATATGCTTTTGGTTTGTGAATATTTCCATGTGTGTTAGACTTCTATTCGGAAGGAAAATCAAGCGGTGGACGAGTGGTTTGATGGCATAGATGTCAAATTGGTTATTCTATGACATGGATTGAATATCTCTGTGTTTAAATGTAGAGTTAAACTATGTTGAAGATATTGAGTTGCAGACAAATTTTGCGAAAAAAAATTGATTTGCGTGAGCAGTCTTGGCAAGTCCTTTTATTCTTAAATGTGTTGAACGAGGCGTGGTTGTTGGAATAAGAAAACAGAGTAAATATGCTCAGTGGGTTTCCATGAGATTATTTTGGTTTCAGATAACCATTTTTTCTATTTGACATCATCGTGGTTGCATGTGTTAACTTGATCCTGTTGAAGATCGAGTAAATTGATCTCTGGTAGCATGTACTATTGTTGGTTGTTACCTGTGATCGAAAATTTGTCTGCAGAAATGTTGAGGAGTTCATTAGCGCAGGAGACAAAAAGAAAATGAAGATTTCATATTCCTAAAGAGATAGACGTGATTTAAAGGCCAACTCCATCATCAGGCCTTATACCATCTGGCGAAATTTTAAGAAGAAGCGTTAACACATGATATTAAATCTCTTGGGAGTCTTTGTAGGATAGATTAAATAGAGGGAACATTGTTGGATATATTCTACTCAGTTGGATTGTGCAAGGAGTGATTACAGTCCAAACCCAAATTTTAATAAAGGAAGATGATAATGAATTAAACTCCGTTGGAATTGTTAGATTGATCATGATTTGATGCTGAGGAGTGTTTTGACTCGTCGCTGACACCATCAATGTCTAGAGGAATCTTGTTCTTGGGAAGAAGTGGAACGTGCTCAACTAGATCAGAAACATGTACAATTGCATGATGGAAAATGAAACCATGTAGAAAAACTTAAATATATTGATAGTAGATCAAATGCAGGTGCTCTTCAAACTTGAACTTTGAACCAACTGTAATATACCAAATAATTGTATTATTATTACTTGAAATATTTAATTAATTTTTCTTTTTTTACAAGAAAGTCAAAATGAATGTAATGGATTAATTTTAACTAATAATTAAAACACGGAGAGGAATCCGAACTAAAGTAACTGTTGAAAGAGTGTTTGTTGACCCAAAAGGGGAGAAAAAAGTGGCGAAAGCTGTTGAGTGAGAAATCAAGTGACGCAGGAGGCATCTTCCCCAAAATCAAGTCAAGATTGCTTGTGGTGTGCTATAGAGTAGGAGGCCTAATAAATGACCAAGTCCTAGGAAAAATACTATAAAATACTATGTCCATCAAGCAAGAAGGAGGTTGGAGATGGATGGGGAATTGATATGTTGATGCAGAGATATGGTGCATTAATCAGGTTTTGTCCTTGTGGTTCAAAAAACATGCTCAGGGGTTCTTGAGCAAGTAAGATTTGGATGCACTATGAGTTGGTTGGGAGGATCGACATCTTTACATCTGTTTTCGCGACAGTGGTATTAGGTTCCCTACTCAATTTCTTATCTGTTTAGTATTGATAAATCATAGACCGAGTATAGATTTGAAACGTAAATACATTTTAAATTGGGAATTATACTACACATTTGTTCCTAACCTTTTTCCTATTCCCATGTTATGTTTTAGTATAAACTGAGATGCATTTACAAAATATAAAAGAATCACAGATCTTATTATCTTAGTTTAAAATTCATTTTATGTATATTATATACATATTTCAACTAGTCTATGTTTGTGCTTCAATACCCATATTAGAGTGGATCTAATTTTAGAACAACTAAAGGATTTGAATGAATGTATCACAATCAACCAACCCAGTACTCAATCAACCAAATCAATTCCCAAACCGTAGATCTTATCAATACTTTAAAATATGTCTACCTATATTTTTCAATGTATTTGAATGTATATATATCAAAGTCATATTAATCCAATCTTATACCCCCAGGAGCCGAAGTTATCCACCCGTAGTTTATCTATGTTCCAAGATTTTATTAATTTATATCCTCTTTCAACTTAATATTTGTTCTGAGAGTTCATATTAGTTACAACCAGATCTGATTACCGTAGCCAACAAAATTATTTAAAGAAGGAATCATAAGTAAACCAACAAATCGACAAATTCCAACGAGAAGTTAAAGAATATAATTATTGAATGAAAGAATTGCAGAAAGTCAAATAAAATATTTGTAGATATACATTGTATAGCCGAAAGGAGTTTTTCACTCGATATTAAAATAAATAAGTGAATCCCTAGATCTATGTTTAAATCAACGTTAATCAATTTTACAGCCTTTATCAGTTGGGTATTCATACCCTTTTGGGACCAATCTAAACAAACCAAAAGAAAACTGAATGACAGGATCACATTCGATTCCAACATAGTAATGTTTTATTAGTTAATCAACTCTTGTACATCTTACAGATCCACAGTCCAAACTCATCATTAATAAGATCTAGATTAAATTGTAGATTAAATCTTTTATCAAATCAATAAACATAATACAAATGCATAGTCTCTATTCTTGGGTATCCATACCTATGGATAGATTTCTCTGTTAAAAGAGTTTAGTTCACAACCAAATCATATCATCTAAAAGGAAATAACAATATTTATTGAGCTCTGATCTTCAAAAGGATAATTCCAACCAACAAAGATCTCCAACTATCAACATTATCATGGTCATAAGCCAATATATTGGCATCCACAATATAGAACTAAAAACACAATGTGCATCTGAATAGGATTGCAAATTAAACACATTGGAACATTAGAGGCTGCGAAGCCACACTATAAGCTACCAAATCTAGGTACAGACCGATAAGTTTTTTTTTTAAGAAGAATAAAACTTATCTTTGCAGCAGCTATGAAATCCCTATCTATTCTTGGATGCGAACCAATGGGAAACCATTGCAACCCTGAATCTAAAAGAGTCTTACCATTTTGACTGTTGGAGGATCCATTCGTTCAGATCAAGCCACAAACCACATTGGTAGATACATGCAGAAAAACAACTAAGTAGTGTTAGTATATTTTCTAGCAAGTTAAAGAATGCATTCTTCTAATTCAAACAGAGCTAGATAAAACCATCACCTCTGTACAAATAAGAAGGAGGAGAGGGAGGAGGTGACCCTTTCTCCACTCTCGTCGGGTCAGGCTTAAAGACCTGCTGTCCACATTTACATAATGTTAAAAACTATATATGGTAAAATGTAACAAGCATAATGAATAAGGAAAGCGTTTATTTTATAAACCCTTACCCTGCCAAACAATTTATGGGCAATGAGGATGAAGCTAGGATCATCCAAAGCTTCATTAAGAAACCTAACTTCATCTACACATAACATTTGAAGTTATAAACCTGTTTTCTTTACAATCAAAATGAATAATTCATAAGAATTACAGACTAAGGATAAAACCCACCTTGGATGGACGCGTAGAGGTCCAGGGGTCAGCTCCTCTTGGTTTCTTCTTCTCCTCCTCTTCCTGCACAACCACAGAAAAATTATGCGTTAAACTTTGTATTGGTTAATAACCTTTAAAATCAAATGCCCAGAATATGAACGGAGAATTTGTCTCCTTACTAGTTAAAAAATGTGGCAAGATGCAAAGCCTCTACAAACACTGAGAAGGCAAATGGATTTCCCTTCATAACCCCACGGTGAACAAACTAGGTTTAGGATGTAATGGTGACCACATTGCCATAAATCCAGAATGATAAAAACCTTCAAGAAAAACTTAGGTACAAGCAAAACCTTCTATAACAGGCTGTGAAAAGAAAATGAGCAAGACTGGTGCAACACAACCTTGGAGTGGTTGACTTCCTTTCACAGGAAAACATACATACCAAATGAATGCAACCAAACCTTACCAACAACATAAAGACACGTTAAAACCATATGAAAACCCTTGTTGTAGATCCTGACAAGTGGAGCGTAACGATCAACCATCGACCACATTGCGTGTAGGAAAGTCTTGTCATTAAAAGCACCTGGCTGTGCTATCAACTCGCAGCCAAGACCAAGGCTTAAATTTTTACTTTTTTCAAACCTTTAAAAGTATGCGCTGGCATTTTCCCTTGTACCTCCTTATAAATATTTGCATGCCAAACTTTATAACATAGCACTCCACGATGTGTAAAGGTCATGGCTATAGTCACAAACCATAGTGTTTTTTTAAAGGTTATCCCCATAGTTTAAACATATAATTCAAACCTTAATGCAAGGCATGCGTTGGGACAAGCTTTCCAACATAATTAACCCTTAAAGAAATATTTATTTTATTCATATAAAACCCCCTTTGCCAAACATGTTTTAAGGGGTGGGTTTAATTTCAAGGGTGAATCTTTAAGGGTAGCTAGGACTAAGCTGTAGGTTCAGGCTTAGGTCCTAACACCCAAAACTTAATAATAAACTCAAAATATTAAATACATCACCTTGACGAGACTGTGAAGGCACATGCTGATTTACAATGCCACCCCAGGGGTGGGGGGCAGGGTATTTTGTAAGGATTCTAATATTATAGTAAAGTATAGTATTCTAGGCGATTGTTCTAGATTAAAAAAATAATTTTATAGATAGGTAGGCATATATTAAATATGAAACATAAAATTAACACCGAAATGTATAAAGTTTGGCGAATATTATGATAAAAAAACATATTTTCTGTAAATATAGGCAATATTAGACACCAAATAGCGAATTTATTTTTTGAAAAAACCCAAAAAAATAGCCAATTGGCGAAATTTCGCCACTAAAAATTATCCCGGTGGGGGGGCTTAACCTATCATACAATCATTAAAACAAATAAAGTGAAAATATCATGCATAAATTATATGTGACAACGAATATAAAGGTTCTGCGACTAATAGTTACATGTTATGACAAAGATAAAATAAATAGTGAAGCAATTTTTATTTTTTTTTTGAAATTTACAAGTTTGTGACAGAATGGTATCAAAGCATGGTTATAACACTTGGAATAAATGAGCCCAACACTGAAACTTATAAAACAAAAATAAATCTATTTTGTTATGGTTTGACTCTCTTACGAACATAAAGAGAAGAATAGCCTTGTTTTTTGCAGTAATTATGGTAGATGTGGGAATGCCTTCTGAAGAGGAATCACATCCTAGGAATCCAATAAACAATGAAGAAGATAACATAAGGGATGGTGAAATACGGATAATTCTAAATGAATGTAGGACCGATAACCCATCTGAATTACAACAAACAGTAAAAGAATTAAGGGAAGAACTAAAACGAGTTGAAGAAGATAACGAACGTATCTTGAAAGCACAAGAAGAGTTAAATAACATTATGTTGTCTAAACTACACAGTAATGAAAAAGAGAAAAATAAAGAACTCGAACTTAACATGGAAAGAACTACACCTTACAAATGTAAGGTAGGAAAACTGAAATTTTCAACATGAGACTGAATCTTCAAGCGAAGAATCAATTAAACATAATACTAAAAACCATAAAAATTATAGTGAAAGTAGTGATAGTAACCAGAAGAAAATGAAATACAAACCGTATGAAGAAATTTCGGGTGAATTCAAAAAGATCGAACCTCCTATGTTTAACAGAGAGATCGAGAAAGGAGAAGAAGTGGAAGCATGGGTATGTAGAATGAAAAATTATTTGTAGATTTATAACTATTTCGATGAATTAAAATAAAAAATGGCCATCTATAACTTAACAGGAAAAACAGATATCTGGTGGCAAGAAATCAAGAAATTAATAGGCATAAAAGAACGTTATGTAACGTGGAAAACCTCCAAGAAACATTTTAAACAAAAGTATTTAGTAGAACAATATTACGAACAAAAGGCTAAAGCTATGACGAGCTCTTGACTTGGCCTACCCAAAGCTATCATGCTCCCAAGTCAAGTTGGTTTCCTCATGTTCCTTGAGACATTGGGGAAGACTCCACAAAATTCTGTCTCGAGTGAGTGAGGAGGATAAATGTGCTCTTGCATGAATCCATGACATTGCCACTCGTATATTATAATAAGGGAAAACCAATGGTAGAAATATTTTCCAATGCTAGTTCAATGATGGAATGCATGGATACACCACTCTAATTAATAGATCCATTAGAGGAACTCAAACACACGTCGACCCATTATTCACCAAAAGGCACTACTATTATTAAGTGTATATTGAGGCAATTGGAACACATATAGGATGCACGAGCAATTGAAGCATATCATAGACTCAATTATATTTTTATACTAGGTATTCCTAATCTATCTTATTACTCATTGGGACTCTAACATGTTTTCTTGTACATATCCTGTTCAAGCTCCCATTATATGCAATCAATATCAAATACAAGCATAAACAAGGCTTGGATATTGTGTTAAAAATAATTTTATATTGGAGTTTCAGGAATGAAGGTGGAGGCTCACACATTATGATAATATAGGACACATTTCAAGAAATTGCCTAACAAGGAAAGAAGAATATAATAGAAAAAATAACAAAATAAGTCATGCTCACTTAGCTGAAGAAGAAGAACCTCCTAGGAAGTTAGCAAAAGAAGAAGTTGAAGAAAATGTTATCTAGAAGATGTATCTGTCATTAGGACAAAACAAGGAGGCCTATATAAACTGAAAGGTCACTCAGACGTAGTATTGATTCATGACACTACAAGTCCATGTGAACTATGGCATATAAGGCTTGCTCACATAAACTACAAAGTCCTACCACATGTGAAGTACAAGGTAGTCATAGGTCTACCAAACCTAAAGATTGATCATGAAGGAATATGTAAAGTAGGTAACCTTTTATGAAGATACAACTCTCAAGAAGTCGATAAAGTGCCAACTTGAAGAAACATATGAAGAAGTAGTACCTCCCAGACCTGCATAACCAATGAAATAAGTTGCACCTTCTCCTGATGATGAGATTCCAGAAGAACATAATATGTTGGATCCCAAAGAACCTCCCCACATGAATATCTCCCACAAGAGAAATCCATATTGGGCTCGTGATATTATTCAAGACACAGAAAGGTATGGTGCTCCAGAAGGTTCCAAAAGGCAGATCAAGAAGCCAAAGCCATTTCCTAGTTATGAGGCTTTGATGTGTGAACTTGTAGACAAAGAACCTACTTAATTTTAAGCAACGGTTAAAAAGAGAGAATGGGTAGAAGCCATGGCAGAAGAATACCAATCCCTACTGAATAATCATGTATGGGAAGTAGTTCCCAAACCAAAAGGTAAAAATGTGGTATATTCCAAATGGATCTACAAGATAAAACATACAATCGATGGAAGTATCGAGAAGTAAAAAGCCATATTTTTGGCCCATAGATTCTGTCAAAAGAAAGGAATCACTTATAAGGAGATATTTTCTCCTGTAGAATGGTACACTTCTATCAAAACCATCATGGCACTAACAACCAACACAAAATGAAAGTTACACCAGATGGATGTGAAAACAACCTTCCTAAATGGTGTTATTGAAGAAGAAGTCTACATAGAACAACCACAAGGTTTTGAAGTCGAAGATAGAAGGACACATGTCTGTAAACTAAATAAGGATCTGTATGGATTGAAGAAAGCTCCAAGAGCTTGGTATTGAAGAATCGAAAGTTTTCTGATGAGCTTGGGATTTACCAAAATTAAGGAAGATCCTAAACTTTACTTCAAGGTTATGGATAATGAACCTCCCATATTGTTGTTGTATGTGGATGATTTATTCCTGTCAGGTAATGAGAAGAGAATATCAGAGTGTAAGAAGAATCTCATTGCATAATTCAATATGAAAGACCTTGGCTTTATGCATTGTTTCCTAAGTCTTGAAGTATGGAAAATCCTAGAAGGAATATTCCTTGACGAAGGGAAGTATGTAGTGGAAATCCTGAAAAGGTTTGACATGTTGGAATGTAAATTCATGGCCACACCCATGGATAAACACTTGAAGGTGTTGGATGATTAGTGGATGTGACACTATACAGGAAGATCATTGGTTCATTGAAATATATAATGAATACCCAACCATATATATGCTTTGTTGTGAACACCTTGAGTCAGTATCTGGTTGATCCCACACATGTTCACCTGATAGTTGCAAAGCATGTGATGAGGTACCTGAAAGGTACAGTAGACTATGATCTCATCTATACTAGAGATCATGATTTTAGACTATATGATTATACAGATTCAGATTGGAAAGGAAGTGTCTCAGATAAAAAGAGCACTTCAGAAGGATGTTTCAGTCTGGGTCAACCATGATCTCATGGCTAAAAATGAAGCAGTCTAGTGTTTCTCTTAGTGTTGCAAAATCAGAATATATTGCATCTTGTTCCGCTAGATGTGAATCCATATGTCTTCGGAAGTTGTTAGATATATTTGATCTATAGATGGATTCTACCATGATTCTATGTAATAACCAAAGATGCACAAAGATGACATAGAAATACACGTTTCGTGATAAGACAAAGCACATAGAAATATGGTACTTCTACGTTTGTGACATGGTGCAGAAGGGAGCTAAACAACTCCAATATGTGAGCACAGATGAGAAGGTTGTAGATTAGTTGACTAAGCCTCTGTCTCATGTGAATTTTGAACACTTCAGAGATGAGCTTGGTGTTATCCATAAGGACTTCCATCGAAAGGGGGAGTAGTATTGATACTATGGTATCCTGATCATAACAGGTAGCTCAGTTGGGATAAATCATCCTTAGACTTGATACCATACTTCTAAAAGGAAGGATCGTCCTAAATGTTGATCTTGATGGACTTGATCCCATAATTCTGAAAGGAAGGATTGTCCAATATGTTGATGGAATTTATTCCGTAAATGATTGCTTCCCTAGAGAGCATCCGCTTTTGCTTCCTAAATGGCATCCCTGTTAGCACCATATTTGCATCCATTTTTGCTACCACTTTAGCATCCCATTTTGCACCATGTTTTAGCGCCAAGTTTTGCAACCAATGTTGCTTCTAGATGTAGAACATAGTGGGCTTCCGTTTTAGCTCATGTTTTTGCTTCCTTATTAGCACCAGACACTACAAGAAAAAGGGCAATTTAGCCTCACATTAGCACTACTATTTTTAAAATATATATAAAAGACACACACATACACACATATATATAGTGGGGGTGTTATTAAGACAATATTTGAGAGGACACGGTGGAATAGAACCACCAATCTTCTACATTATATAATGTAGATGCTCCACCATTGAGCTAGCACCCTGCAACTTCATATACAAGGATAGTATTTGTAGTTTTTAGATTTTTTTTAAAAGCAATGAGCACAAGAAACTTCTTTAACTCATTCATATGTAGATCATGTAGATTGGAGTTATAATACTTATTCATCTCAAAATCAGTAATTAGTTCCATATGTTTTATATAAGAATTAAGAGAAAGGAGGTAGGCTTGTCAATTCCATTGAAAGTTGTCAATCAAAGCTTGGGGCTTGGATTGGTCAATCGATCAACTCAGATTTCCTACATTCTAAAAAAAACCATCATATGTTGGTATTGGCATGTTGTAATAGCAACATCATAATTCTTCATCTCATTTAAACTGAACCCTCTTAATACCCTGTGACTAGAGCCTAAATACAAAGTACTCGAGGGATTTTTGACTATCAACCATGAAATTAATGTTTATGATTGATATCACAAATAGGTTAATTAAGTCTAGCTTCATAGGCCTAGGATTCTAAACCTATGAAATATAGATCACAAAATAACTTTTACAAGTAATTCTTGATAATCTTACCCAGAGGTATAAGAAAATAAAATTCAGTCAAAGATGAAATAAATAAAGGGGTGAATACTAACTCATAGAAAATACTTTGATAAATTTTCTAATGTGTTCATCCTTCTAGTTTTGTATTGTTCAAGGTGGAATTTGTGTTTTATTTCTATCCTCGATCAACATCAAGGACCAAATATTTGCCTCATTTGGCACCCAACTAGTCGAGATCCATGTAAAAACCAACTCATTATTGATTCTAACTAAAGGCTATTAATTTCATACTATATCCAAAATATGGGATGCCAATAACACTTTATCAAGTCACAATATGAACACAATAATTGGATACAATATCAATTGAAACTTGTGGAATTCTCCTCATATCCAAAAAATAGGTTTTGTGCATCTTTATTAGGTTAAATGCCATAGATATATGGAGCAAATGATTTGTTGGATTCCACTTGTCTAATGATTCAAGGATTCAAGTTGAATGAAGGATCCAAAGGTTTCTACAACAATTGCTTCAAAATCCTCCGTGCAAACCTATCCAAACATGCCATGAGTGCTCCAGGAAAGTTGAAGGATACTCCAAACAAGGCATGAATGGTCACAAAGGTAAATCACCTCCCTATAGGGATTTGATTTCATACACATGAATCCTTTATGCACAACAAACGTGGATTTTTTAAGGCTTTTATGACTATTGTTTCTACTTTTGGCACCTTTCCTACTTCAAAAGCCTATATGAAAATTGTATATTGTTGTTCTAGGGAACACAATGCACTCAAAACCCCTCCAAATAGTCTGTAAAAGAGAATTGGGGAATCCTACTCATCCAAATAGTTTGTAAATGAGGATTGAAGACTTTTACCATGTCTTCTAATGCCCAGAATTGGAGTTTTAACTATCAAAATTGGCCCAGAACTTATTAAAGCCAGTTTTATGTTGTTGTTCATCACCTTTTAGGTATGAAAGATGCCTAGAAATGTATTTCAACCCTCATAGTCAACATATATTCAAATATTATGGCCTGTTACTGCTAATTTATAGTCTAAAATGAGCCCAGATTGGAGGACCAAGGTTGGTTTATGGTGGAGAAATGCATAAAGGTTCCCAACATGCTGAAGTAGGCTAAGGGTACAATAAAATGTAAGAGTACAATTTATCATCCTCAAAAAATGTAAGAGTACAATAAAATGTAAGAGTACCATTTATCATCCACAAAAAACAATAAAATGTAAGAGTACAATTTAACCCAAAAAAAAGGTGTACAGGCTGAAGAACTCACAATGCTCATATCATCAAAGAACCTGGCAACAACACCTCAGTTCAAATTCTTTGGTGTTGATGAACAAGTTGCAACCCTGTGAAAGAGATAGGGGTTGATGTGTGTCAACTTGCACAAGATTGGAACCACACTTAGAGGAGAATTACCTCACACCCAATCAATCCCACACTATATAATCCTTTCAATTCTAATAACTGGCTGTACTAAATTAAAAACATTAGCAATTGGAAATAGACTATGAATCCCCTATTTTACTAGTGTCTTACTCCACACCCTTCAGTTTGAGATATTTTTTCTTTTGTCCTGTTTTCTTGAGAAGTTGGAACTACAAAATAACATGCACATAAAAAAAAGTTAAACATTTAAAACCTACATAATTTATACAAAGAGATGTCTCTTTCTAGGTTTGATGTCCTTGGAATATAAAGATCTATTGAGATCTTCTCATTTTGGTGGAAGGAAAAAAGAATGGGAAATTGGTGGTTGGTTCGGTGATTGCACTTAAACATAAAGAGTCTAAGTAAATAACCAATGTACTTGAAGGTGTAGGTTCTTTGCCATATGATGAAGAAGTTTCCAATGAGGTAGGTAAAATTTCTCAAACTAACATGTGTTGATGTGGTATTGATGTTACTTATGCTATTTTTATGCAACAGATGACTTGGAGACATCAAGAAAATTTTTATCTAGTGATTCATCACATGTTGATCCCACAGTGATTTCCTTGCTATAGAGGTTTTAAATCGAGTGGGAGGGGGTATCATGGTATATGGCATCAATATTATGAACCTAGTGTTAAAGTGGTGGAGAAATCAAATAGGACTGGTGATTTAAGAACCAACCCTGTCTGTAACCTCCGTTAAAGAGAATATCATGTTTGGGAAGAAAGGATCAAGTATGGAGGATGTGGTTGCTGGAGCAGTGAATTCCAATGCACACAATTTCATCTATAAACTACCAAAGGGATATGAAACTCAAGTAATTATCAATACTTTTTTATTCGTAAGTAGTACTAGAAAATGGTTAGTTTATCATTGCAGTTATCTATTGTATAAAATGGTTTTCTTCACAAAAAAACCTGACTGCATGGAGAGAAGCTAAGAGAAACTCTCATACAGACAAAGAATTATATCCTACACTAGAAATTGAGTTAATGGATTAACTAAAAGCAGCTGGAATTTTATTGGGAACTGATAACAAGTAGCCCATGCCATGAAGACATAAGCATTTAATGACAGCTTAAATCCCGTATAAATGGAATTGAAAAGTGTTGAATATGGGTATTGTTTCAATGCCTTTATGAAGGTGCATAAATGCAGGGACCAATAGTAAAAGAAAGAGGGGTTTTGTAATCACTGCTTACCTATGATATCTCTTACGATCCTACCATGTTCATTCCTCTTACATGCTCTAAATTAAGAGCCTAACCAATGCAAATACCATACCTTTGTATCCCAACGACTTAACATTTTGTTTCCACAACTTAGGAGCTATGCAACATTATGAAGTAACCTTATATGCAGTTTAATCTACAGAGAAACTTCCAAGTCTTTTAATATTGACTTGCAATTTTAAGAGAGATATTGTGTAGTATTCGATGACAGTCTATACAGATGCATCAATTTAGGTATTTAGGTTTGACAGGTGCATCCTCCACATCCTACTCAAGTTGATATTTATAAATTCAATATAAGGAAGGTAATTTTTCTCCTATTTTGATTTACTTTTGTGAATGATATGATTTTATTTAAAATCATATGTTATTTGACTAGCAACAAATTCACAAATCCGAACATAGATTAAATTATATGTCACCGAAGAGAGGAGAAAATGGACTCTACACAGTTGATGACTCTCATATACCTACAAGTAAATCTAGGAAGTTAAATGTACCCAATAAATAGTATGTAAATATGAAAGGTTCTAAAGCACCTTTAATATAATACTTGGAGTGTGGCATGCATAATTTCTTAACACCAATTGACCATGGATTCACCTTACCAAACATAGTCTCTATGGTAAATACCTCAAGTGGATCCATCCAACCATAAGAATTTTGACCTAAAAAGTCTCTGCCACCTACCGACACTAGATCAATGAATGATCACTATGGAGACATGAAACACGGCACCATTAAATGAAAAATCCCTCTCCTCCCTCTACAAGAGTCTCTGAAACATGAGATAGTATTTTTGATGTCTTAGAAAGTTTTTACATCTATTTTATAAATACCATTCTAAAATATAAAATCCACTTCACATTTATGTCATAATCAATCACTTCATAACTCATATGCATTTTTATGAAATATAATATCTACAACATAAATACTAATCATACATATAACATCATCTTTATCAATTTTATAAAGTATAGCATCTTATCTATTTACTTCATGACGTATATTCACTCATAATATATAATATATATTCCATATTATTTATATGTGTAACATTCATTGAAAACATATTAATAAATCAATGAGACCAAAGAAGAATACCTCTTATTCTTATCATAAAAAATAGATATGGATTTAATGCTTGTCTTTCTCAGGCATACCAAATAGATCTATTCTTTATTATTCGCCATTTAATTTATTTTGAAACTTAAGCTATTATTTCAGATATGGTTTTCATTTTCATATAGTTTACTTCTTATAATGTATTACTTTATAACTATATATTAGACTACTTGTTACCCATTCATGGTTTATTCCAAAGATGCTTTAGTCCAATATAATCCACCATATCTCAAACTCAACAGCCATGTTTCCAAAGTTTAAAGCTGAAATTCAATGCTTCGCCAGGATAGAGCCCATAGGACCACATCATTCTCAATGCATATTAAAATGAATAAAACTCCTGTGCAATCTCGGTCTGAATGTATCGATAAATTTGGGTTATGCAATGACGACCAGAGCTCCCTAAAGAACTGTTAAGTATGGAAACATCAATATCTCTGGATAGTAGCTTTGTAATCTCTGCGATATGGTGTGGTTATTCCCAACATTTTTTAAATTAAATAAATTAATGAACCATCCCTTGAGACATGTGGTTTCAAGATCATACCAAATAATTTATACTTATAAAAACAAATAGGTTGCATGAATGCAGAAATAATAAAATACTGGGGAGGAATAACATAAAATATGAAAGCTAAAAACACCCAATTCCTGTTAAATATGAAAATCCTCCTAGATTTTGAACTGTTTCACCGAGATTGGGTAATCATAATACAAGATGCAGAAAATGGTGATAGCAAAGTTTGGAAGAAAAATACATTTCTGCATTGCCAAAATAATTCCAAGGATTTTTCACTAGTGCTTTAAGTAAACAATCCTTGATAGAGTACAGTTGGGATGAATACTATGACATCATACTCAGTTGTATAGGATATATATGCATGAGGAGGACAACCACAAAGCTACTCGAGAATATCTTCGAAGAAAAGTAGGAGTATGCAGACAATACAAAATGAAATAACCATACTACCCCCAAAGAAAATAGAGAACAAAAGGCTAGAAAAAAGGAAAAATTGAAATACTACAAGTATGTATATCCTGAGAGATACAGGAAATACAA
>LPNX010742732.1:281095-299344 GCA_001517045.1 Pseudotsuga menziesii
GAAACCCGAAAAATATGGCAAATGGTATTCCTCATAGACTGGTGAGAGTAATTACTAGTATGAAAAACAAGGACGGGTTTTGAGGAAAGTTAAGATGGAAGTATTCTCCAAAACCAAAATGCTACAAATGTGGCACACTTGGGCATTATGCAAATAAATGCCCAAACCTAGAAAATCCAATAGAACAAACCAGTTTCTCTAGAGTAAAGTAGGTACATATGTCCCCAAAAGAGATGATTAAAACTTATAAATGTGCACTGTCCGTGAAGAAGGGACACAGAGAAACCCAGTGCCCAGAAAGCAGAGCCGTTGGAGATACATACAATGCAGAAAAATCTTCATCAAAAGAAGTAAACTGCAATTATTCTTCATCATAAGAAAGCACATATTTTGATCAAATACTGAAAGCTGGTGAGGACCATCAATGTAAATGCTCTGATTCAGAAGATTTCCATTGCTCAATCCCAGAAGAAAATTTTAGTAGCAATCCCAATGAAGATGATGATAATGTTTATGCTACATATCTTGCAAGGGCAAGAATATAAGGCCTCCACTTCCTAATGCAATATGATAAGGTCCAAAAATCAGGCCTCAATGATGATGAGACAAATAGAAGAAATGGAAGAAGGCCAAGCCAAAGAAACAATGAAGAAATCCTCTATAGAAGCATTCCTACAAAAGAGAAAAGAGAAAGAAGACCAACGATCAAGGGCTAGTAGTAGATCAAGGAAGTTCAATTTTCACGCAAAATCAAATTGGAATCTATTTGCAACAAATCTCCCTTCTTATGACATAAATACTATGTCATTGTTAGAGACAGACCAAAAAAAGCGGTAACACTACATGGCCTAGCAAGAGAACAAAATAATTTGAAAAAGAAGATCAAGGAACTCTGAACCACAATAGAAAAGCTCAAAAGCTAAATAGGATCCAGAAAACTCAGATTCAAGTCTTCAAATTGAGGATGAAGAAATAGAGGAGCAAGAGCCGAGAGATTAAGGGTCAAAATTCACTGACATAGGAGGCCCTAAACTTTCTGATTTTGATGCTTTCAGAGTAAATGCAATTATGCACCAAAGATATACTGTCTCTCTCGGAATCAGGATTGAAAATGAATATTTTATCTTTCCCACCCTAATAGATTCTGGGCCAGACATTAATATGATATATATAGATAAGGTTCTTGCCAAACTTGGTCATCCTACTCGCCATATTATTCATGCAGTAGGATCTTCATCTATGGTAATGTTTGAGATTCCAATAGCTCAAGTCTGTACAAACCAATACAAATTGGACATAAATTTCTATCTGATGAAGTTGAATTCAAATTGCATAGTGTGAGAACAGATCAGATGGTAAAGAGATTACTCCAGAATGAAATTGCTGCAAAAATAAAAATAGATCCTGACAATAAAATATCAAACCAGGATTGTGAATATTATAGAGAAATTAAAACATAAAAGGTGGAAGGATATCAAAGCTTAGACAGAAGAAATATATTACAAGGGAAAGGTTTGTGCAGCTACTCCAAAAGCATTTTGGTGCAGGAAAAAGAATACAATCTCTCTGCCATTAAAACCAGATTTCAAAGGATCTGCAGGACACTCAAACGTTGTCCTCGTGAATAAAGAGATGCATCTTCATTGCAAAAAATAAATTCAAAAACTTGGGCATTTGAGTTATTCTTAATTCCTTTACAAGTTGCCATGCAAGGAAATCTTTTGTGTGTATATACTATATACACACACTTATGGGTGTCTGATTTATTCTTAATTCCTTCACAAGTTTCCATGCAAGGCACCCTTTTTTAATATGGAGCAGTTCCCCTCAATTAAATAAATAGTTTTTGTCACATAATATTTTCCCTGTATAATTTATTTTATAAATTTATTGTGTATTCTTCGGTATTTTTGGCCTATGAAGTATTGATTAGGAACAGGAATACCAATTTTTTTTATCTACCAATATGCATCATAACTCCATATTCGAAACTAACAGAAAAGAAGAACGGAACACATAATATGTGCAGGATCTCATATGTTAAAATAGGGATTGATCGGAACTTGATAGGGTTGAAACTGCTTAGCACTAGGTCAGGTGCCAGTAGGTCCCCTTTAGTCAAAAGGTGTCACAGTTGACTTGCAAATATATGAAACTTACAAATTTGGAACAGTTAGATGCATATGTTAATGGAGAAAAAATCCCAATTGCATTAGATCCTATAATTTGAGGATGGGAACGGACAATCATGCAAATTACTAATTGTGAATCCATTCCAAAGAGACATGAAACAAAATCTACAAACATTGAAAAGCTCCATACTTGAAAATGTCCTCAAAGACTTCCAATTTCACATGAAACAATATTTAAGCAAATCAATTTCAAGTAAAAGGAAGAAAACAAAGACTGTAAGATTGAAAAAATAATATTTCTTGATAAAAAAACAAATGAATAATTGTAAGAATGACTACGGTTAAATTTTCCTTGTCGTTGTATGTGGGGTAGTGTGGGTTTCAATTTGTAAAATTAATCAAACTGGCACTGACTAGCAGAGGATGGGATTGGGATAACATACCTTGTACATTGTATACACCTTGTCATGACAGTATTGACAAGAGGGATGAGGTTATTATCCAACACAAACCTCTTTGTTTTGATGAAATGCCCGCGATCTGATCTGAAAGCCATAGACTGAACCTGTAGATCGCACTCCCCTCCTTGGTCACAGATTGGGAAATCCAGAGGATGATTCATCAAAATAAACTCCATCATCCCTTCCCTTTCCTTCTTCTCCATTGGGGTATTAGTCTTTATTTTCAATCCTGTCAATTAAACCCTAAAATCATCATCAAAGTTGGATCAGCACTGGATCATGATAAAAACTAGATCATCACTGGATCATAATCATCATCACTGCTTCATCTATCTCGATCAAATGGTCCTATCTCTCAATTCTTCTCATCACAGGAAGTTCTAGAGAGCCAACCCTTTTTCATGTTGGTTGTAGGCCTAGCCTCCATGTAGGTCTTCATCGACAAAGCTGACCCTTTTTCATGCTGGATGTAACTTCACAAAGCCAGTCCTTTTTCATATTGGATGTGTCTCTACAGATCCAGTCCTTTTTTTCATACTAGATGTAGGCCTATATAGAGCCAACCCTTTTTCATGCTGGATGTAACTTCACAGAGCCATTCCTTTTTCATACTGGATGTGTCTCTACAGAGCCAATCCTTTTTCATACTAGATGTAATCCTATACAGAGTTAGCCCTTTTTCATGTTGGATGTAACTTCATAGATCCAGTCCTTTTTCATACTGGATGTGTCTCTATAGAGCCAGTCCTTTTTCATACTGGATGTAGACCCTCACAGAGCCAGCCCTTTTTCATGCTGGATGTATCTTCACAAAGCCAGTCCTTTTTCATACTAGATGTGTCTCTATAAATCCATTCCTATTTCATACTAGATGTAGGCCTCTACAGAGCCAACCCTTTTTCATGTTGGATGTACTTCTACAGAGCCATCCCTTTTTTATGCTAGATGTAGGCCACTATAGATCCACCCCTTTTTCATGCTGGATGTACTTCTACAGAGCCATCCCTTTTTCATACTGGATGTGGCCTCTACAGAGCCAACCCTTTTTCATGCTGGATGTAATTATACATAGCCATCCCATTTTCATGTTGTATGTAGGTCTCTGCACTTATATCTGACCATGGGAGGAACCAATCCTACCACCATGTTAGAGGGGCACAACACTTACATCTAACCATTGGAGGAACCAATCCTACCACCATGTCAGAAGGGCACAACACTTACATCTGACCATGGGAGGAACCTATCCTACCACCATGTTTGAAGGGCACAACACTTACATCTGACCATGGGAGGAACCAATCCTACCACCATGTCAGAAGGGAACAACACTTACATCTAACCATGAGAGGAACTAATCCTACCACCATGTCAAAAGGGAACAGCACTTACATATGACCATGGGAGGAACCAATCCTACCACCATGTCAGAAAGGCACAACACTTACATCTAACCATGGGAGGAACCAATCCTACCACCATGCCAGAAAGGCAAACAAACTCATCACTTCCCCTTGGAAGGAAACTCGATCTGGAGAACACCAATCTTCTCCCTGAAGTATTCAAACTTCACTCTGGCTAATGTCTTGGTCAACACATCAGTTATCTATTCATCCGTCGTAACTTACTAGAGCTTCACTGCTCCTCTCTGTACCATATCCCTGATATATTGATATTTGATCTTGATATGCTTCGACTTGTCATGGAACACTGGGTTCTCCGACAACTTCACACAACTCTAGTTGTTGCAATATATACAAGTAGCATCCAATTGAAGATCAAACAATTCAGATAGTAGCTTCCTCAGCCACGATGCCTCACAAATAGCCGAACAAGATGTGACATACTCTGCTTCGGATGTACTCAGTGCCACGCAGGACTACTTCCTACTAAACCAAGAGATCACACCTGATCCCAGACTAAAGCAGCACCCCAAAGTGCTCTTCCTATAAATGGAACTTCCTGCCCAATCCAAATCCACATAAACTTCTAGGTTAATCTTTTGATTCGCCTCATACTTGAGCCCATAGTAAATTGTACCCTTCAGGTACCTCAGAATATGCTTTGCAACAATCAGATGAACATCTCTTGGATATGTTAGGAATTGGCTCAATGTGTTCACAGAAAAGAAAATATCTGGTCTCGTGTTCGTCGGGTACATCAGGGACCCAATCATCTAATGATACATCGTAGCATCAACCGACTCTGATGAAGCATCACTCAATAGCTTTAGGTTTGATGCCATAGGTGTGGTCATGGCCTTCCAGTCCATCATCCTGAACCTCTTCAAGATCTCTACTACATACTTCCCTTGTCCTGGGGAGATTCCATCTGCACTCTGCCACACCTCCATGCCTAGAAAGTAGTGCATCATACCCAAGTCTTTAATTTCAAACTCAGCATCAAGCTTCCTCTTTGTGTTAGCAATCAACCCATCCTCACCTATTACAAATAGATAATCTACATATAGTAGGAGTATCACTGGGTTCCCTTCTTCAACCTTGTAGTAAAGGTTGGAATCTGCTTTACTCTTGGTAAATCCCAAACTAGTTAGGAAGCTGTCAATTCTTCCATACCATGTCCTTGGTGCCTGTTTCAAACCGTATAGGGATTTCTTCAATTTACACACATGATTTTCCCTGTCACGTGTCTCAAAACTGAGTGGTTGCTCCACATACACTTCCTCTTCCACTACACCATTCAAGAAATCAGTCTTGACATCCATTTGGTGTATCTTCCATTTCATTACTGCAGCCAGATCAAGTACTAATCTAATGGAAGTGTATCAGGCTATAGGTGAAAAAATTTCTTCATAATCTATTCCTTCTTTCTAGGAGAAGCCATGAGCCACAAATCTTGCTTTATATTTCTTTATGCTTCCATCTGCATCATGCTTGATCATGTAAATCCATTTGGAAGTCACAACATACTTCCCCTCCGGTCTTGGGACAACATCCCAGACATCATTCTTCATGATCGATTGGTACTCCGTGATCATAGCATCCTTCCATTCTTTCTTATCTGTCTCTTCTTCATAGTTGGAAGTTTCTTTATCAATGATGTCACATAATAGGGCTACATAACTGGAGTAGGACCTAGTTCTTGTCCTCTCTCTCAGCATTTCTTTTGGAGCCCCATATATTTTTGCACCTTGGATAGAATCTCGTACCCATGCAAGTTTCCTTTTGTGAGTATTCTTCTCCTGAGGTGGATCTACAGGTTCCTGGGGTTCTTCTATTTCTCGATATTCTTCTTGAGTTGCATCGTTCATAGTTGTATCTTGAATCCTAGGTGCTTCTATTTCTTTAGGGTCTTCAATAGGTTTCTTTCTGGATTTGTTGTAAGGTGAGTCTTCATCAAACTTTACGTCTTTGCTGATGTTGATCTTCTTGAATCCTGGGAAGTATATTCTGTAAGCCCTCAAGCTTTCACAATATCCCACAAATATACCCTTCTTTCCTGAAGGATCTAATTTTGTCCTATTTTCTTTCGGAATGTGTATGCACACTGGACAACCAAATATTCTGAGATGAGTGACTTACGTTTTCTTGCCGGAGAAGACTTCTTCAGGTGTCTTGTTCTCAAGTACTCTATGTGGAGTGCGGTTCTATACATACAAAGCTATCCTAGCAGCTTCTGCCCATAGATGCATGGGAATATCTTGATCATGAAGCATTTCCCTTACTGCTTCCATAATCGTTCTATTCTTTCTTTCTGCAACCCCATTCTATTTTGGATTATATGGAGTGGTCAACTCCCTCTTAATTTTTGAATCTCTGCATAAATATTTGAATTCATTTGATGTGAATTCTCTGCCATTGTTTGATCGAAAAGTCTTGATTTTCTTTTATGTGTGATTCTCGATCAAGGCTTTGAATTCTTTGAAGTTGCTAAGTACTTCATCTTTTTTTTTCAAGAAGTATATCCATGTCTTCCTGGAAAAACCATTAATGAAAGAAACATAGTATACATACCCACTCAATGAACTGGATGACATCGGACTGCATACATCGGAGTGGATGATTTCCAAGATTCTTGTTTCCTTGCTCTTGCTACTTGGAAATGTCTTCTTTGTGTTCTTTCCTTTTGCACATCCTTTGCAAACACCTTCATGCTTTTTTTGTATTTTCTGGAAGACCTTCAATAGCTTTGCTTGCAATTGGTAGTGTTCTATAGTGCACATGTGTAATCCTTATGTGCCAAAGTTCATTTGGCTCTACTGAGTCATGGACCAAGGCTTGTTCTGGTTGGCCCTTTAGCTTGTATAATCCTCCCTCTTGCTCTCCAATCACAACTGTATCATCTATAGTCTTTCCCTTTGGCCACATAAGGACTTGGCCATCTACAAATGAAACCCCCATGCCTTTTGCATATAATGCAGAGATGGATAGGAGGTTCTTATTTAGTCCTGGTACAAACAAGACATCCTGCATCTTCATAGACTTTCCTAGGTCTAGCTTATAGGAGGATTCACCACTACATTTTATGGGATATTGGTAGTCATCCCCAAATTTCACCTTATGGGGTGACCCATGTTCTGATAGTTTTACAAAGGATTTTTTGAATCCTGTCATATGCGTGGAAGCCCCACTATCTATGAGCCAATCATTGCTTCCATGTGTGATAGTTCCCATGAGAGTAGAGATCAAAACATATTCTTCATCACTAGAAGAGTCTTCTTCTTTGACTTTCTTTCTTGGAGGTTCATCATCCTCTGCAGTGTGAGCATGATGTCTTCTTTTGTAGTTCTTATTATTTTGAGACCCACCTTTGTTTCTGGGACAAAATCTGGATATGTGTCCTTTCTCATCGCATGTAAAGCATCAGATACTAGATAGATCTCTTCCATGGTTATTCTGGTGTGAATTCTTACCTCTGTGGTGATGATGGTCCATTTTGGTTTTCTTGGTGTGTACTGTGAGAGATTTATCTTCATTTCCCATATTTTCTTCTCGAGCTTCTTCTTGTGAGCATTCCTCCCACAACCTATTGAAGGTGATTAGCTTTCTTCTAGCACAAATCCCTTAAATGAAGGAGTCCCGTGACCTAGGGAGACCATTTAAGGTGGTCATCACAATTTCTTCATTATCTACTTCTTCATCTACTGCTTCAAGTTGTTCTTTGATCTGGGAGACCCTTGTAAAGTATGACTGTATGGTCTCTGCATTCTGGATCTTTACATTCTTCAGTTGATTTCTCAAGGTCATCTTCAGGTTTATGTTCTTCCCTTCAAACAGCTTGGTCAGGGCATCAAACATCTCTTTAGGTGTCTTTAGGGAGGAAACCTATGGTATGAGGTGATCCTTGATCGAATCATCAATAATCCTCTTGTCCTTGATCAATTTATTCTTGTGTAAGGCCTTAGCCTCGTCTCCCTCTGGAACTGGAACCTCTTCACTGATGTAGGAGTCCAATTCATTTTCTTCAAGAACTACTGAGATCCTACACTTCCATGCTCAAAAGTTATCAACTCCCTCAAGCTTTTCATCAAGCTTGGTGTGATGAGACATCTTAACTGATAACCTCAATTGGAAATACAAAATATTTATATCTTACCAGTTTGAGAAGCTGAAACTAGATCTGGAGCTAATCTTCTGCAGTGTTGGTTTTATGGTTCCAGGGAAAATTAGGGTTTGACTTTCCCGGAGTTCTACTCAACCAAAAACTTTGATCTGGGTCTCTAAAGTTTTATTTTGATGAGGAGAGAAATCCTATGCTGGGCTCACTCAAAAATTCCTCTTCTATGAAAATCCCTAATTTCCTGTAGTAGTGATAGGTCAAAAACTGAAAATGCTCATAATCAAGTTTTGCTTTGACAGAAAGATTTGCCCTTTAATGGAGAGTCATCCTAGCCTCCTTTTGTTGATGGATTATGGAGAGAGACCCAAAAAATAAGAAGCCCTAGATTCTATAGTTGCACAGTTTCTTCTTCTCAGGTTAGCTCTGATACCATGTTATATTTTTATCAATTTGACAATATGATATTAGGATCTTATCTGAGAGAATAACATGCACAGTAATCAATCACAAGAGACAATAGACACAAAGATTTATCCTCGGGGAAACCATAAAGGAAAAACCCTGCAACTTCCTTAGAGATAGAATGAACACCAATGGCAGCAGTAAAACCCAAAGACAGAAAGATGATCTCCAACAGTTGTTCTCTCTCTCACTTGTGTGAGCTCCTCTTATCTCACCTATGCACTATAGATGGGTGAGTGTGTGTCTCAAATAGAGAGGCTCACTCTCTATTTATACTAGTTTCTGACTTGACAATTAATTACCAGTGCCGACTTCTCTAAAAGAGTCTCATAACCCTAGTGTCCCACAATTGTGGGGACTTTACCCCTGACTTACAAATGAGGGTTAATCTTTATGACTTTACATCACTTGATTACATTAATGATTCTCTCGATAGGAACATCGGGGACCAATGAGATACAATATATAAAATATACAAGTGAATACATTCTGAAGTTACAAATACATCAACAAGGTTTTGTACAACCTAGGGCAGCCATGATGTTGGCTTACAACCTTGTATTTAGGTGTTAATGATATTTATTAAAAATGACCCTTCGGGTATGTTATAAATTTAATGTGTAAAGGATACAATAGGAAAACTTGATTTATAGTGTTTATTAACGGAATTTTGATTCGTAAGTTTGCTCTCGGCATTATATAAATTACTATGGGGAAAGGATTCCACGATTCCTGTAG
This sequence comes from Pseudotsuga menziesii, assembly GCA_001517045.1. Taxonomy (NCBI): domain Eukaryota; kingdom Viridiplantae; phylum Streptophyta; class Pinopsida; order Pinales; family Pinaceae; genus Pseudotsuga; species Pseudotsuga menziesii. Next base: position 290,409 of record LPNX010742732.1, read on the forward strand.
TTTTTTTCTAATTCTAAATGAACTTACGATTTGATGGGATTTGTTTAAACATAAATTGTTATAATTTTGTTTAGATACTAATTTAACAGTCACTTTGATTATGGAATCTGTATAGTTTAGCTATGGTATTTCTTATGTAAATACTTTTGATATTAACAAGGATTCCTCCTATATATATCCTATTCAATGCTTAATACTTAGTTTAGTTGATTCATAAGTTGTAATACTATTATTATTATTTAAAATATTTTTGTCTATAATTAAGCTAAAAGCTACAAATCTATATAATAATATTTTTATAATCTGACACTATGGATTCGTGTAGTGAATTTGGATAAACACAATATAAAATGGATTTTTATTTGCTTACATGGAAAGGAATGCATATCTATACTTATATACATAAATTGTAAATACATACACTCATTTAATTTTGAACAATGCAGAGCAAGTAAATATCTAGGAAAACGATGCAATTGGGAATTTTACAATCGAAATAAGAAATTACTGTGCATATTGGAAATAGACAATTTCACTTTATTAAGAACAAGTATAGCGATAGCAGGTTAATCAAAACAATTTAAAATTGATCTACTACAAATATAGGGTTTAAACATAATCTACAACATTAAAATATAAAGTATAAAACTAGCACCAACACTGGGAAAACAAGAGTGGAGATGTTGTTCCTCCTAACCGACTCCCAAAGCATCCAAGTTACTTGCTCTTGAACCCTCGAGATTGTTTGTTGAACCACAAGAGAAAAATATTTATGCAACATATCTTGCATTTAACAGATGCTAATGCTCGTCCAATTCTAGCCTCTTGTTGCTTATGGACATACTAATTATAGTATTTTTCCTAGGACTTGGTCATTTATGAGCCTCCTACTCTTTAGCACTTAACTAGGAGTTGTGGCCTGATTTTTGGGGATGATGCTTCCTGCATCCCGAGTTCTCACTCAGTGGTTTTTGCCACTTGTCGTTTTCCTCTTGTGGGTCAGCAAACACTCTTCAACAACTATATCCACTCTTGTACCCCTTCAGCATATTTTATTAATTAAAATTGTTTTTATTACAAAATGTTTTATTCTTGACTTTTCTATCAAAAATAATAAAAATAATAAAATAATAATTAAAGTATTTTCCAGCATAATTAATAATAATTATTAATTCGGGAGGTGTTACAATGTCTTCCCTGAGTTTGCTTCGTACTCTTCCATACAGGTAAAACTAAACATATTATTTGTTAATCCCATTGATAAGTTATGATATGATATGTTTAGAGTTACATTATTGAAGTATGATTTAAGAATTGCCAACGAATTCTACATAAAAATATAATGGTCAATGATCAAAATATTTTACAAATTTGGTTGGAACTTAACTTATGTTTCTAGTCAGTTTGTCAATAAGACTTCTGGTCGGTTATGGCCCAAGAATAATTTTTTGTGTAAAGAGTACAATTGATGTAATCATTCATACGGTTTGTCATATTCAAAGTTCAATGGTTGCTGCATGACTTGGCTCAATTCATGTTGAATTTATGTAAAATTGAGCATATTGTCAATGGCTATTACTATTTTTTTGTTTGTATTATGGTTGGTCAACGAGTGATTTTATTTAAAAATTGTAGAGTCCAAGCTAATGAGAATTGTAAAGATCTTGACAATATTGTAATCGGTCAAGTACTAATGTGAGTCAAGTAAAATTTGTGGTGGTCGGGTCTAATGAGTTACTTCATAACATTATGGTTGGGTTCTAATAAAGGTGAGTTCTTGTTGGCCTTTGTCTAAGTCAAGTTAAGTCAAGTCAAGTTAATTCAGTCCCGACCATGATCAACAACACATGTATTAGTCATACAATTTAAACTCGCAAGAATCCTCACAATAGATGAACTCGAAAAAGAAGACATTGAAGCAACAAATATTCTACACCACACAGAGAGACCTTAATGATCAAATGATGACATAAGAACAACTGGATAGATTATGCCCCCCAATGTAGAAATGCATAATCACTTCCTCAATGATGGTTGCAGAAGTTGAAAGAAGAGACACGGTACAAACAGATATCCAAAAGACCGTAGTTTTGAGCTAATGAAGGTGAATGCCGACCAGATGATTAAAAGGGTGAGACTTCACTGAATGTTACCTAATTGGAGGCAGATACTAAAGAAACACATTTTGGTTGTTTGCTTCATACTTGTTTTCTTTAGGGACGAATCAATGTTTTGTGGGTGGGGGATATGTTGGAGGGGACCCTTCGTGCCCCTTAGTTGTCATTAATTACTTATGTTATAATCTAGTTAAAGATGCATTTGGAGCGCATGTAACCGCTCAAACCACATATATGAAGTATAAATAAACCAATCAAGATGAATACTCTTAAATGTGATGTGAAATATTAGCTTTCAACAAAATGACTTCAATTGATTAAAGTGAAACTCAAATTGTTATAATCTTCAATTAAATAACAATGCATGCCTAAGTTAAAGCTTCAGTTAAAGGATTAATATATTCATCAGTTAATTAAAGATAAATCACATTGATCATTTTAGCAAAATTAATAAGCATGATTTCAGTTAATAATAGTTAACTAAAGTGTTAATCAAAAGGAATTAGTCAACTAAAGTGTTTTGCATGACACAACTTTAGTTAAACTAAAAGATGACACTTAAGTTAAAAGATAACACTTAAGTTATGACACTTGAGTTACACCATTTGCATGATAAGTTAGCATGTTATCTAAGTGATCCTACATATAGCTATGATGTGAGTTCACTCTTAAGTCAGTAGAGCTTCATTTAATGTCAAAGAAGAAAGGCATTATGCGTCATGTATTTGTAGGACTGAAGAAACTAAAGCACAACAATTATTCAAGAAGGAAATTCACTATAGTTTGTATAGGTGGATAATTCCCCATGCATTGATTCACTATTCCTTGCATGGCACTAGTATGCCATGTTATTTATTGTGTTGAACTCATTGGAATGTCCATCTGATTGATCTCTCTTCTCTATTGCTATGTATCTACACCTAGGTTGTCCACACTCTCTTATCTTCCACTTGGGGTGGCGAAAGCAATCTTCTATTGTAAAATACATTTTGTTCTATTTATCATAATTATACTTTGAAGATATGTTGGGGTTTTTCATCCTCATTGTTTTGATGGTATTCCTCGGGTACATCCTATATTATGGTTGAATTTTCTTGTGAATGGTTCATTGATTTAAAGTGTTAGGTATTTCTGCACTTAAAGTTTTAAATATCAAAGCTCAACATATTTTGCACAAAACTCAACATTCCCAAGCGTGGAGTGTCGATCAATAATGGTGTTATAAAAAACTTATATTTTTTCAACTAGAGATTGACTAGGAAACCTACCAAGACTTCCCCATGATTCATGGATGTGTTGAGGACTGAAAAATCACAGGTAACAACGGTTAGGGATTCTCCCCAGTAAACGTTCCCAAGTATCCCGTTACTGTTTGGTATGGGGAATCTGTCTGGTTTACGGTCCAGCTACCGTAGGTCAAGTAACAAAAATAAAATGTTTTACCAGTTATGGCCTGGTCCACCGTGTATATTTTTAGTCTTTTGTATTTAAATATGATATGCAAGTGCCTATCTAAAAATGCAGACTGATAGAGAATATGAGGAGCGGTCACAATGTGATGCGCAGGTTCTTACCTCTCGTCTTAACTCTCTCACATCTAAATCACACACAGCAAGAAACTAAAACTAACTATCTAACCTATCCCTAGGGAGCAGGATTATCATTTATCAATGAGTAATGTATTTCTATGCATGCATTAAGAAAAATCACAGATAGCTATTACTTATTTCAAAACACATGAACATTAATAGATAAATGAACAACAAGATAGCTTATTGTTTATGAAAAGCCTTCATTACTCATAGTGGAAATTTCATAGAATAAACAAGAGTGCATTCATAATAAGAAAATAGGTTCAAAGAGTTATAACGATCTCACAGTTAATGGACATAAGCTGAAAATGAAATAGTTCACATTCAACATATCCATAGCACAACATTTGAAAAATTCCACCAAGCTTTCTCCAACAGGAAACTTGTAATTATTTATTGCAAAAGGAAATAGTTCTTCTTACAACATTCTCTCACAAATCTATCTGGGAAAAAGTCCTCTCTCTACATCTAACTCTCCTATATTTATACAAAACAGCAAAACCTTTGAGCTGCCCCCCGGTGACCTTTGGGCTCCCTCAACCATTCAATCCCACAATTTTTTCTTTTAGTGAGTGTTGTACAATATGTTACATTAAACTACAATTTAATAGCACTTTTATAAAGAGGGACCAGTTTGGTCGCTGATGAACTTTTCCCAAGCCTGGGCCTCTGCTACTATTGATCTGTTGAGATCTCAAACCCTCACTTTCTCCTTTGCTTTCTTCATCTTTGCTTCTTCATTTCTTTCTCTTCCTTCATTGTTGCCTCCTTTCTTTTGCTTTGTCTTCTAGACACATCTTCTTTGCAGCAGCAATCACCCTGTCATGAAAATAGCAATTTTTAGACCATTTAGTGTTTAATAAAGTAACACAAACTGTATCAATACATGCATTCTATAAAATAAACTCTAAACAATATTAATGCATGAAAAGAAAACATGATAATGCAAAGAAAATCCTGCAAGCTGGGTCTGAAAATCCTTTAAACCCGTTGTCCAACTAAAATCATAATCCCGATAGAACATACTCTTCATCTTAATCCAGGCCACATCTGAACTAATTCAAAACCCTCCGATGAAAGCATGAACTAGGACAATGTAACCGCTACTCCTCAAGAAACCAAAACCCAAGCTGGACTCTTCCTCTCAAAAAAACCTTGACTCGACCAACACCTATGAGAAATCTTCGCCATTCCATAAAATAGTGTAAAAACACACCAAAACAGCGGGAAAACCCTATCGACAGTCAGAAACAATAAACACTAAGCATCGAGAAAATAATCCACTAAACAGCCACAACGACGGGTAGCATAAAGACTACAGGTTTCGCGACAAGAATAACGTTGGTGATCGGAGGCTCTGAGCACTATGCATCAAATGATTAGTCCTCAACCTTTCCGCAATGTCGGCACTCCCAAACGCTAAAAACCCCCTATAGTTAAGCATCGGAGATCGAAACCACTAATGCATCGGCAGGATAGTTCACTGCGCAGCCGCAACAGCGGGAGACAGACTAACTACGTCTTCTGCAACAACAGAAAATCATCGGTGATTGGAAGAAATAAGGACAACGGATTGGCGAGTCAGAGCCTAACACTGCTGCCATGTCGGAAACACAAAGGACTATCCCTTCGATCAAATTCAAACATTGTTTCGATAGCGATAAAGTCAAAAGGATTTAAACAATAAAACCAAAAATACAACGTAAGGCACATCACGAAAAAAAAGGACTGTCCATCAGCGGAATAGAGAACTAATGCCCCGATTCGTTCGTCAAACGACTTCCGACAGCGAAAAAAAAATCAAATCATTGAAAAACAAAGTGTTAAGTGCTCAACAGACTTTCGACTGGGCGACAATGAAATTAGTTCGTTTCACCTCTGAAATAGCGATGACAAAGAGAACTACAACTCCGACTCAAACATAAATAGACTTCCGATAGAGATGAAGGAAATCATTCAGATCAAAAGGACATCATTTTCAAATCAAACTTTAAACTCCACAATCAAAAGCATTGGCAGACAAAAAGCAGTTTTCCGAAAAGCATGAAAACAGTTGACCTTAATTCAACTTCAAACAATCCAAATTTGTAGCAAAGGGAAAAAACAGAGTTCAGCAATACAAACAATCCCAGGCAAGATAAAATAAAAAAAAGGAGGGTCCAAAATTTTAAAAATTTGGGAAAATAGTTGCAGCTACAACAATTGGTGACTACCTGGTGAACCCAGATCTCTGGACAATTTCTTCCTTAAGTAACAGACTGTTTGACAATAAAACCAACATGTTGAATCCTTCTAGATGTCTGGATTTCCCAAATGGCAAATATATGTACTTTAATCATTGATGATAGTCCAGTTTAGGGATAATGGGAACCAAGATTTAAAAGTCTAGATAACTCTTTTGAGGCTAGGAATATGAATTTCATTTTTTACCTCTGTCTCCGGGTAGCTCCCAGCTTGGACACCATAGGATTGTAACATATGGTAAACAAAAATATTCGTTTGTTCCTCATTCCCATGCCATTTTGCACTTTTGTGTTTTTGTACCTTTTTGTCCTTTCCGAGTCCTCCTACATGCCTTTCTTTCTGAATTTTTTATTTAGGCTCCTCTATCCATAGTGTCCTTTTGTGTGAGAGATGTATTTAATTTTTAGCTCACGGACGGAAAAGAACTTTGGCAACTTTGTACTCATATGGTTCAGTACTTTGTTTTGATACATATCGCTTTCTTAGGAGTCTTTTTACTCTTATTTTCCTTTTGGATTTCAATTCTTGGCATGGGATCATTTATATATAATATACTGTTTACCTTGCTTCCTTTCCATGGGTATTTTGTTGTCACCCCCTAAGAAATTTTCAAATGTGAGATGGATGGAGCCTCGAAATAGTATTCCAGACCTTTTGATCCTGAGTTATTTTACAAGGATTAAGTAGTACTTCAATGTGTTCATAGCCATTGAGGAAAACTGTTAAACTAGAAGAAATTCTTTCAGATAAATCAATAGTACACAGTCTTATAATCAAGGATTTTAGTTAATCCAGAATTCTGACACTCTCCATGCAACCAAAAGTTTGCTTCTTTTATTGAAATCAAACAAAATCTAAAAAACAAGCAGAAATAAAATAAATCAAAAATAAACAACCAAATCAGTTTATTTTGTACAAAATAAAACAAAAATCAGGAAAAATAAGATTTGAGAACTAAACTGTTAACTGGTAAGTTCTCTTCCCACCCCTGTAAATCTTGCAATTTGTAGGTTGAGGGGCCAAGCTTTGTCGCCATCTGAAAAGGGCCTACCCATAACTGTTGAAACTTCGTGTGCTTCCCCTTTTCATCATGCGGGTGATCCCACTTAAGAACCAGATCTCCCACTTCAAATTCCTTTTTTCCAGCTCTATGCTTATCAAACCATCATTTCACTACTTCCTGTTGATGCTTAAATTGTCCTCTGGCTTTGGACCAAGACTCTTTCACCTTCAAAAGATTATAGATTCTAATATGTAGGATTTCATTATCTGTACCTCTAGACTCCTGAGCTATTATGGAAGATGGTAGCATAATGTTGGGAGGATGAATAGCTTCTTTTCCATAAACGAGGGTATACGGTGACACACCTAAGGAATTATTGGGTGTGACTCTATTAGCCCAAAGAGCATTCGGTAATGCTAAATGCCAACTTCTCTAGTTTTCTATCACAGTTTTCTTTAAGATCCTAATCAGATTCTTGTTTGTAGATTCTTCCAAACCATTTCCTTGTGGGTAATAGTTTGCAGAATAATGCAACTTGATTCCTCTTTCATGAGCAAATGCAATTAATCTAATAGAAGAAAAATAAGTAGCATTATAAAAAACCAAGGAAATTGGAACCCCAAACCTGGTCATAATATGATCTTGCAAGAAATCCATGACCGCATCTTCATTCACTTTACCTAACGGAATGGCCTCGACCCATCTAGTGAAGTAGTCAGTTGCCATCAAAATGTATTTGTGTTGCAAGGAAGAATTTGGTTTTATCTCTCCAATGATATCAATCCCCCATTGATCGAATGGTTATGTTATCATCAAAGGCTTCAATGGTCCTGCTGCTTTGGATTTTCTTCCCCCACACCTCTGGAAAATATCACACTTTCTGACATGGGCATGTGCATCCTTAAACAGTGTGGGCCAATAGTATCCGACTCTGAGAATCTTATGGGCTGTCATATCTCCGAAAAAATGACCTCCAACAGACCCATCATGTAACTCTGTTATGACCTTCTTTGCATCTTCTTTCTCTAAGCATCTAAGAAGAACTCCATCATAATTCTTTCTGAATAATATTCCATCAATGATCTGATATGAAGTTGATTTAAGGTGCAATGCTCTTCGTTGTTTGGAATTCCATTGTTCTGGCAGCAATCCTTCCTAAAGGTAATGAACAAGGTCTTGGTACCATGAATCTAGAGCTGTGAAAAGAGGACATACATCCATCATATGTAACATAGCCTCACTATCCCAATTGTTTTCTTCATTGTATTTACCTTCAGCCATTAGTTTTCACAATCCCTGTCCCTTTACTATAGATGCTGGTTTGAATTTGAGATCATTTTCTTGTAAAGTTGTTACCCAGTTGCCTCTTCTTTCTCCTAATTCATTTTGTACAAAAAGAGACCTTACAGCTGGGTGTGGAACTACTACCTTAGTCTGGTTCTTAAGTATGTATGGCCTGAATTGTTTTACTGCTTTGAAGACTACATAAGCTTGTTTATCCACAGCTGGGTAATTTAATTCGCCCCCCTACAGACCGATGCTCATAAATGATATGGGGTACTCATCTCCCCCATCTTCCTTTTGAGTAAGCACCGCTGCTAATGAATCATCAGACGGGAAAGTGTACAAAATAAAATCTTTTTCGAAATTTGGACTTTTAAGAGATGGTGCATGTGCAATAGATATCTTTATCTTACTGAATGCATTCTTTTCCACATCATTCCATTTGAATTGTACACTTTGTTTCACCATTTAATACAAAGGTTTGACAATTTGAGCAAAATCCGGTACAAACCTTCGCACAAAATTAATTGTCCCCATGAATGATTGCATACCTTTTTTGTTATGGGGTAAAGGGATTTGTTCGATGGCCTTAATCCTTCTGTTGGAATATATTAAACCCACTCACAACTTAGGATAAAATAATTAATCATTATTTGATTAATTATTCACCCACTAGCTTAATTAGGTGGCACCTTA
>LPNX010742732.1:308900-339214 GCA_001517045.1 Pseudotsuga menziesii
GTGAGTGATGTACAATACGTTACATTAAACTAAAATTTAATAGCACTTTTATTAAGAGGGACCAGTTTGGTTGCTGATGAACTTTTCCCAAGCCTGGGCCTCTGCTGCTATTGATCTATTGAGACCTCAAACCCTCACTTTCTCCTTCGCTTTCTTCATCTCTGATTCTTCATTTCTTTCTCGTCCTTCATTGTTGCCTCCTTTCTTCTGTTTTGTCTTCTAGACATATCTTCTTTGTAGCAGCAATCACCCTGTCATGAAAATAGCATATTTTAGACCATTTAATGTTTAATAAAGTAACACAAACTATATCAATACATGCATTATGTAAAATGAACTCTAAACAATATTAATGCATGAAAAGAAAACATGATAATGCAAAGAAAATCCTGTAAGCTGGGTCTAAAAATCCTCTAAACCCGTTGTCCAACTAAAATCATAATCCCGATAGAACATACTCTTCATCTTAATCCAAGCCGCATCTAAACTAATTCGAAACCCTCCGATGAAAGCATGAACCAAGACAATGTAACCGCCACTCCTCAAGAAACCAAAACCCAAGCTACACTCTTCCTCTCAGAAAAACCCCGACTCGACCAGCACCCACGGGAAATCTCCTCCATTCCATAAAATAGTGTAAAAACACACCAAAACGGCGGGAAAACCCTATCGACAGTCGGAAACAAAAAACGCTAAGCATTGGGAAAATAATCCACTAAACAGCCGCAACGACGGGTAGCATAAAAACTATGGGTTCCGCGACAAGAATAACGTTGGTGATCAGAGGCTCTGAGCACTATGTGTCGAACGATTAGTCCTCAACCTTTCCGCAATGTCGGCACTCCCAAACGCTAGAAACCCTCGATAGTTAAGCTTTAGAGATCGGAACCACTAATGCATCGACAGGATAGTTCACTGCACAGCCACAACGACGGGAGATAGACTGACTACGGCTTCCGCAACAATAGAAAATCATCAGGGATTGAAAGAACTAAGGACAACAGATTGGCAAGTCAGAGCCTAACGCTACCACCGTGTCGGAAACACAAAGGACTATCCCTCCGATCAAAGTCAAACATTGTTTCGATAGCGATAAAGTCAAAAGGATTTAAACAATAAAACCAAAAAGACCACGTAAAGCGCATCACGAAAAAACAGGACTGTCCATCGGCAGAATAGAGAACTAATGCCCCGATTCGTTCACCAAACGACTTCTAACAACAAAAAAAAAATCAAATCATCGAAAAACAAAGTGTTAAGTGCTCAAAAGACTTTCGGTTGGGCAACGATAAAATTAGTTCGTTTCACCTCCAAAAAAACGGCGGCAAAGAGAACTAAAGCTCCGATTCAAACATAAATAGACTTCCGATAGCGATGAAGGAAATCATTCAGATCAAAAGGACATCATTTTCAAATCAAACTTTAAATTCCACAATCAAAAGCATTGGCAGACAAAAAGCATTTTTCCAAAAAGCATGAAAATAGTTGACCTCAATTCAACTTCAAACAATCCAAATTTGTAGCAGAGGGAAAAAACAGAGTTTAGCAATCCAAACAATCCCAGGCAAGATAAAATAAAAAAAAGGAGGGTCCAAAATTTTAAAAATTTGGGAAAATAGTTGTAGCTACAACAGGATGGCAAGCCTAACCCCAAAGGTCTCAAGGCTCAAACTCATGACCATCCCCATCACCAAGAGAGTGTGCACACATATTACCAATTGAGCTAACCCATAGCAATAAAATTAAGTCATAGTTACAAGCATCAAGATCCCTCACCAAGAAACGAGCCCACACATGAGCTTGCAGAGTTCAACTTGCACTATGCGTCGATGTTATAAGAAACTTCATCAAAAGATAAGCCCAATTAAGTCATTTCTTAAAAAGATCTTATTCATCCCTCACTTTACATGGTTTACATTTTTTTCATTGGAGAATGCCAACACCTGCTATTCCTAGGAGGAATCAAGGTGAGGAGACTTTTTACTAACCTACAAGAATTGAAAATTTGACCTGTGGAGACTTAACCTCCATAACATCCAATCTCCCTACCTCTGCAATACTAATTACATAACCATCTCGTATCATTTTGTTATGTAGCTCCAAATCACCATGAATATTTTCAGGCCTTGAACTACCCTTAATAAATATGTAGCAGGTAACATTGTCTAGAATTGTTCTTTGGCTCTCTATTTCATTCAAGATTCCTTTTGTTTGTTTCACCCTATAGCCACTCTTATGTAAGTTACTAAATTGGGCCATAGACCTTTACCTAGCATGTAATTTATTACCATTAATTAGTGTTTGATAAATGATGTGTTAATCTAACCTTTTGATATGGATTTATAAGGGTACAAAATAAAACACGTAAACATGATAGAAACACAGAGATATAGTAATACTCAATTTCTATTAATGAAGGAAATATGCAAGAACTATAAAAGATTATCTCTAGGAAGAGATGTGACATCTACACACATTCATAAGAAATGAGTTACAGTGAAGCCAAAATGAACTTTTAACATAAAGCATAAATGAGAAAACCCTCAACATCCAAAACCCTAACCCATGAAGATGAAACAACAAAAGGTTTGTAGGCCCCACTGTGGTTAGTTGATACGTAAACTTCCCAGGGGCATTACTTTTGCATCTGATCTTCGTTTGGGGCACTTGGTAGCATGTCAGAAAGGTCTAGCCAACAAAGTCATATGTTGAACAACTAAAAACATAACTGAAGGCTATCTACTGGGAATTGTTGTGCAAAAAAAACATTGTTTAGGGCCTCAAAACAACCTTGTAAGTTCAAGAACTGAAAACCTTTAAAAAATTGCCAATGTTACATACCCAAAAATTACACCATAAAAAAACCTTTTATATATAATTTATATACTTAAATTTGACAAAGTGTTTTTCTTAGTCGTAAGATAATTTTTACCTTTCTACATGGATGATTTTAATTGGACTTCCTACTTGTATGATGACAAGGCTTGTCGTCCGTCTGGTATTGACTCTGACTATGAAAAAACCAGAAATGCAAGTTTCTACAAGGTGATATGTTTATTGTTAAGGGAAAATCAATATTTCACTTAATTTAATTATATTAACTCCTAAGGTTTGGACTCTAGTCCTATGCCATGCATTGCTAGACATATGCATTGATTAAGTGATGAAGTTGTTTTCTCTTAAATTTTATCCCACTTTCATCAGGTGAAGTGGAAGCATAAGGGGGTGTGCTATCCTTGCAAACTTTACACGCAATGTGGGTAAAAATACAAGGCATAACTTATGTTTTTAAAAAACTATGCAAAAGTATATCATGTGGCCAAAGGGGAGTTACAAGGGTGGATGACAACTTGCGAGGGAGAAAGGGTTTTAATGAAGTTTTAAATTTTCCATAAGCCTTGGATTGTGATTTGACAACGCAGTCAGGCATAGTTAATGAGGTTGGAAGACTCTCACGCTTTTCGTCGAAGGAAAGGGATCCTGGCCCTCTGCTCGATCCTTGCCATTGGATAGAACTTTAGGGTTTACTATCACATTTACCTGGTCATGAGGTTTTTGGTCTTCATTATTGTGGCAGTTGTTGGTGGTTTCATTCTGAACCTCCTTTTTGCACAATGGTGCTTTTTTGTGACCTTTCTTTCCTTCTAGCATGTTTGCAATTTCTCTGCTTGGTTTAATGAATAGCTTTATGATGTGCTTAATGATGTTTATTGGACCGTTTGGATTATTTTCCTCCTTTGCACAATCTCAGCCATCTTTCGTTTCTGGTGTGGTAAGGTGTAAATCCTGGTAAGCTTGCCTTCGATTTATGATAGAGGAACTTCCCAAGCTAGCAAGGGTTTAACAGGTAAGAATTTTAGTGTTTCAAGTTTTTAACTCTATTTCATTTGAAATTTCCGCATGCTACTACAGGAGAGAAACTCAGATTTGTTTTAATTGTGTAGGGTAGAGAAAAGGTTGGAGAGCTTGGAGGAGAAGACCCTCATCCCTCTGAGCACTTATTGAAGGTATAACTCTATGCTTGAGTTATATTTATCGAAATGAGTTTGATTTCACACTTAAGGACAAAAATAATAAGCTCAGTAGGTGAGGCAAGGGTACCAAAAAATGGTCACCCAAACCATTTGGATGAGTCTGACCTTGCCATTGCATCCCAACATTCATCCAAGGGTAATCACTTCCCTGGTAAGCACAGGGTTTAGGGTTTTGAATGAATTCTTTTTGTTTTTCCTTTACTCACAACTTGAATTTCTTGTATGCAGAGTTGCATGTTTAGATTTGTTGAAATGGTTACCAAATAGCTTTAAAACATTTTAAATGTGGATGCAGGGTGGTGTGAGGGAAATGTAATCGCAACTACATGGTTTACTTCCTCCTAAGAGCAACATTACTCTGTCTTGAGGTGATAAATACTATCCCTTTTCCTTTTAAATCTGAAAAATTCACGTTTTATTATAACTAAAAGTATACTAACACTAGAAGGCTTGTGTGCATGTATAAACAATGGCGTGGATCCTTTAAGTGCACAGTGGATTGATGCTTTAGGTCAAGGTATGCCTCGATTTTTAATGCATGTCGATAGGCACGGCTCTTGGGTTACTCTGCTCATAGTTTGGAGAAAAGGGCTTTACAACCTCCTTATGAGTTTTAAGATAAGTTGATTATTAAAATGTTGGTTCTGGTTAAAGCCTTGCGATCAGGAAAATCCATTGTGATTTGAGAATAATAGACTATAGGATAAATTAGGAAGATTGAAAAAAAACCATCTTGAGTTCGATTATATAGTTTTTATTTATATAGTTAAAATGTTGGTTTGATTTGGATATGGATCCGTTTGGCCGATAGTCGGTTCCTATATCGATTTGATAGGAACCGATCCGTTTGGCCGATATATCGATTTCTTGTGATTGTATTCCTTGGATCTTAGCTAAACGTTTGTTTTAGATCGGTTACTTATTGGATCTTAGTTCGATGGGAATTTTGGATCTGTATTTCCTAATATATATATATATATATATAACAAAGACTTGTAATAGTATATATATTTGTGCTTGTTCAATAGAAATGTAACTCTATATTTGATATTTACTGTGTTTAAAGTCTGTGAAGAGAATCCTCTTGACTCTCCTTATCGTATATGTAAAATGCTTGAAGAAATAATGAATTAGATTGATAGCTATTTAACTTAATATTTGGGACATTCTATAGGATATTTGTATAGTTTACAGATTGACTTTTTTTTCTTTATAGGTAAAGTAAGTGCGATTTCTAAATTTCTGTGCATAAGAAATTGCATAATAACAAAAGTACAAATCAAGATTAATGATAAGGTTAAAAATAAACTAATTAAAGACTTGCATATTTTCAGCTTATGGAAGCAATCAAAATTATATTATATTTTCAAAGTTTAAATACCAAGACTAAAGCACTAGATGATTCAATAAGGAACTTGTCACCACTGTTGTCACCACTCACTGATGGGAAAACGGAATTGAAGATATACCAACTCCTAGAGTCGGCAATCTTACTTGCTCCTGAACCCTCAAGTCTCTTTGTTGAACCACAAGAATGCACCATCTTTGGCGAAGACACCTTGTCATTTCCCCTTGTGGGTCACTAAGCACTCTTTTAAGGACTACTTAAATTCTAATTCCTCTCAATTATTTAATTAATAATAATATTAATTCCATTACATTTATTTTTGACTTTATTTGTCAAAATATATAAAATAAATATTCAAAATTTTTAACAAATTAATAATTTGCTTAATTTATTTGATGTATTATAGTCAAGATGAAAAACTGTGTTTTGAGCATGGCCTCTAATATCTGTTTGACTCACTTTTCAATTGTTTATTTGACTCGCTTTTCAAATGTTTATTTAATAACATTCTTACTCCGTAACATAAATTTACATTTTAAAAATTATTTAATAAAATAAATTTTCTATACAAAATATTAATGCCACGTGAAAATATATATATCATTACTTTAAACAACATAATTTTAATTTTATTACAATAAGATAGCCATATTTAACTAAATATTAATGCCCTCGTTTAGTTTAGAAAAGCAAAACGATAGGAGGGTCTAATAATTTCATTGGTAGAAAAGCGGTTCTTACGTCTCCTATTGAATTTTTTTTCAAGCACTAATGGGCTCTTTTTTATTTCCATTTTATAAAAGCAGAAAGGTGGGAGGGTCTCATGGTTTTCCTAGGAAAAAAGGGAGATATCCTGTGGTTATCATTTCAGGAAAATGAACAAGCTAAGGCTATATTGGAGGGTACGTTGTCCTGTGGATGAGGGTGGTTGTAACCATGTTACTGCCAAAGAGGAGCATGAGGCCTAAGCAAAGTCCCTTGGCTCCATGGAAGGGTGTGTGACCTCCTCACAAGGGTTTTGGTCTACTTTATTTTTTATAATTTTTTCCAAAATTTTGTAAGAATAACTATGCACATATTTTCATGTGCTCTAATCTGGAGAGCAATATCTATTTCTATGAATAATTTATGAAAAACAAATTTGGGATTGAATGAGCCCAGCTATAGCTCGACATTGATGCGTATTTCCAAGTATGGAAAGTTTTAAACCCTAAACCACTTAACAATTCAAATTTTTAAAGACTTTAATAAAAAAATTTTGCATTTTGCATTGATTCTCTTACTCCTCAATGGGAAAAGAGTATTCTCTTACTCCTCAATGGGAAAAGAGTTTCAACCAAAAGTGTTTGTATTTTGTCAAAGAGCTTGATAAGTTGGAGAGTCTAATGAAAGTGCCTTCATTTCATCCTTAACACTATTGTTTTGGTGCTTTCTTACAAAGATTTTGAGTTGTATTAATGGTTTAATGAAAAATTGTTTATATTAGAAGTTACTTAAATTTTTAATAAGTATATATTGATTTATAATGTATTATGAAATTATAATTATGTATATGTAAATATTTAGTACTTATGCCAATAATGAATATATACACTTTTTCAAGATTAGAATATTCTTTTATTTATAACCTTTTTTTTTGGTTAAATCTCAATCTCCTCAAAATTTGGTGAAGTAAAAATTCAAATCTTGTACATGAGATATTTAATGTATGGAAAATTTATGTCCTTAATATTTTGATCCATAAAATTGTATCTTACACTTAATTTTATGCTGAACTTATTGCATCTTATAAGATTAAATTGTAATTATTTTGAATAAATAATATTCTAAACTCTCTATTTAATCATTAATAACTTTTGTAGTCAATTTTTGTTAATTCAATTCACTCACTTAAGGTGTAGATTTAATCTATAAAACTAAGGGGTTAAATTTCCTTTAGGAATGACTTAGGTGAGAGACTACACCCAAAATCCAACCATGTTAAGACCAATGCAACATTGTCAAATATTTTCAAATAGTTAAGATGTTACACTTAAAACTCTACTTGAGACTAGTACAACATTGCCACATGATTATGATGTCACACCTAAAACTCTACTTGATGATATCAAAGCCACCCAAATGAGATTGACAACATAGACAATTCTGCTCCCATGAACTATCCTAAGTGTGAACTAGCCCATTGATCTAATTGTATAATGTTGTATTCTTGTTGCAAAGACAATTGATAATAGAGATCTACAATGGGTTATGACAACTTGAAAATTCAATAGAGTTATGCACAAGCTCGACAACATTCACAATTTTGCAAAGCCCAAAAAGAAAAATGAAGTAGATCTTAAGAACAAATACAATAGTTCAGATATACTATTATGGGAAGGAAAGAATGTTACATGTTGCACTATAATTGCATCCTTAATAGTATTGAAAACATACTTTGTTGTATTGACAAAAAAAAATGTGGAAACAAAGATTAAAAAAAGAAATTATTTTTATTACCACATTTATAGTTATAATAAAATACATTTTAAAAATTAATTAAAAAGTAAAAAAAATTAGTAGTTATCAATGATTTCCATCATTTATATTGTATTTATAATTGGTTTAGAATGAATGCGTAGACATAATTTTAAAGGACAAAATTGATACAAATAAAAGCATGCTTAACAAATTGGAAGCTTATTAATAACTTATTAAGAAACTTACCAATAGAAAAAACATGATAACTCTTTGTGTTTGATAAATATAGTGTATTACAACATATCTACATGTAACCTTGACTAACATAATTATAGTTACATAAATAATCTGTGTAGATCATAAAATGTTATTAATATTTTTTAATACAAAATGACATAAAGAAAATAGATATAGAAGAATATGACATAGATAATAGATATAGTTAATATATGACATAAATAATAGATAAAATTGATATAAAATATGACACATAATAAATAAAATTAATAAATTATTGAAAAAATCTAAAAGTACTTAAAGTAATTTATATATTTAAAATATGATTTCAATCATACAATTTGACCAAAAGTTATAAAATGAAATTTTAATAAGTTCACAGCTAAAAAATAACGAAAATATCTATGTAACTATAATATGGTGTCAATGTAATTATCATCATCCAGGTCATATATACAAAATTATATTTTGAAAAAAAAATTACATAATCGAATTTTAATGATTTAAACCATCCAAAAAAAATCAAATCAGTAACAAAAGTATCGACGTACATCGATCAGATTATGTCAATGTAATTATTGCCATCCAGTTCATGTACATAATAATAATAATAGCTATCCAGTTCATATACAGTCAGTTTCACGCGTAAGGCCACTTGGCATTGGCCCAATTTTAGTAAATTGTGGAACATGTGTAAGTGTAATGAAATCGGAATTCTATCTCCACATAATCTTGATTAACATAAACAACCATACAATCCTTCAAAATAATTTCAATTTTCAATTTTCAATTTTCCACCTTTGAGAATCTTGTCCCAAAATAGTTCCCTATTTCCCACTTAGGAGTAGTGAGAAGGCCACCTTTGAGAATCTTGTCCCAGAATAGTTCTCTATTTCGATAGGGTCCATAACAATTGAGGATAGCTAGAGGAGAAGTCATACCACGAAAGTTTGTCTTTACAAGGATACCAGCTACAGTCTCAAAGGCACGACATCTAACTGAAAGTGGGTTCCAAGCAGTAAGTAAGCCTCCCGAGAGGCCCGAAGCATCTATGG
The DNA here is from genome assembly GCA_001517045.1 of Pseudotsuga menziesii. Taxonomy (NCBI): domain Eukaryota; kingdom Viridiplantae; phylum Streptophyta; class Pinopsida; order Pinales; family Pinaceae; genus Pseudotsuga; species Pseudotsuga menziesii. The sequence continues at coordinate 318,035 of LPNX010742732.1, forward strand.
CGCAGAATTCCTAGTTAGGTAGAATTTTGGAGAAAGCAAGGAGAGCTGAATAAGAGCTACACATGGTCTCCTGGAGGATTCCTGTAGGAGGATCATGTCAGGAGCAACTGAGCAAAAAAGAGACCGAAAGCTACAATGTTTGGTCTTGCCTCCCAGACCTCTAACATTAGGAAACAGGTGGGAGGGGAGACGAAGCTCTAAGTCCCCGTTGTGGGTACCCTCTAGCCGCATTTTTAATGCGAACTAAGAGAGGAGTGTAAGGAGGTGAAGCTAATGAAAGGCCCCTCGAAGGTTCACATTTGTCCTTTTTCTTCTTCCTTACTGTCACATTTTCGAAGCAGATAGAGTTCAAGTGGAGGATCGAAGAGGACGAGAGAGTTTTGGCAGTGAAGATCGACAGTGATTTCTATAAAGAGGGATCTGAAAAGGAGGGAGATGTAATGGGGCTGTGTGGCTAGGGGACATGAGAAGGAGGAGTGACATGAGATGGGAGGGGCAAAAAATCCTCAATGGAAGTCAGCAGAGGGACAGGGGGGAGAGGGAAGTGGGCTAGAGGTAGGGGAAGGTAGCGAGGGAAAAAGGTTTGTCGAGGCGGGTATAGGAGAGTGAGAATGATCAGGGAGGGGGGAAGAAGGAAGAATAGAAGAATCCAAATGAGGGGACACCATGGCAACACAGTCCGAGGGAGGTGCAAAAACAAGCCCAATATCCAGCACATTAATAGCCTCAAGCATAGAACCCGAAATATTTTTAAAAAGAGAGAGAGATTGGGCATAAATACCAGCTTTTGGGTGCGCTGGCGCATAAGATGAAGATGGACCGCACGAGACAGGAGAGCCCCCCTAGCTAGAGCCTGACTGAAAGTTTAAGAGAAGAGGATACATTCTACGTAGGTGTCCTGTGTCGTGGCACCTGCTGCATCTAAACGGAACATGGAGGTAATCAAGCCTTTGGACCAGAAGTCTCTCCTTGCAGAGTATTTCGACCTCAGCCGGTAATCCGAGAGAGACATCCATCTCCACAAGCACCCCTGCCAACCTTTTATCGAATGAGAGATCAAAATCTTCGTCTACCGCCACAAATCTACCCACTGTATTAGCAATGCCTTCAAGGATGCTCTTGTGCCAGAGAGGAAAGGGTAGTGAAGGCAAAAGTACCCATAGGTGGCGCTTTGTCACCCTTCCCTTGAGTGGGTAGAAGTGAGTATGCCAGCGCCCCAAGACCAAAGACCCATGCCCGATTCTCCAAATCGAATTCAGAATGACCGAAGCATGTTCAGCTTCAAGGAAGACAAAACCTATCCAACCATTAGCGAGCAGGCTGATTGTCGGGATGTAGGTAAGCAGTGGCTTCTAATGTTCTGAAGCCCAATCCACCAAAGCTTTCTTACCCATATGACAGTATTCCAGCCTTCCCATCAAGGCCCATGAGCACAGGGAGGTCACACAATCCATATAGACGTCATGGCCAAGAACGAAGCGAAATTTCCCCTCGAGGGTTTTAATATTTTTAGCATTTCGCTTACGTCGGTGGCGGGCAAGAGCCTTTTTGTCATCCATGGGGAGGACCACAACGGGTCAACCACAACTAGCCTAAAAGTTAAACCACTGAAACCCTAACTCGCCAGAACCACGAGCACCAGAAATAACAAGGGTCAACCTAGACGGCGAAAACCACTCACGGCACCCTGTGGTTTTACCAAAAACAATAACACTGAAGAGAACATCAAAAGAACGGGTCCTGACAGATAGGAAAAGTCAGTGGTTTCATAACTTTTGAACAATGACCCTAAAAAACCCCCATAAACCGGAAGAGAATGGGATTAATAAGAGTCAAACCCCAAACCAGCAGCTCGGTGAGGATACCGCAACCAACACACCGAAGCCTAAGGGAAAATGCCCCACAATAGAACCCCAAACCGGCAGCTCGGTGAGGATACCGCAACCAACACACCGAAGCCCAAGGGAAAATGCCCCACAATAAAACGCTATAATCACAAAGAAAGGGTGTGATGAAAAGGACAGGGAGCACGGGCAGAGAACCGCAGAAACCGGAGGAGAAAATGATGGACGAGGGCAAACAGAAAATAGAAGGACAAGGCGGCGTAAAAAAAAACACATGCAGGTTGGTAACCCCAAAACACAGAATGAACCCAGCACTAAGACGACTGTAAAATCTCAAGATTCCCACTTGGTTGGTACTAGTCCCCTTTGACAGAGGAGAAACTCCAAGTAGTTGCCCACAGTGCTGATCAACCCACTGCAACTGCCCGAGACAATAACCTATTAAAAACCCATAAGAAACAGACAAAGTCAGCATACCAAGACAGACAGAGCCGGAAAAGAGAACCAGAAGGAAACCCAGGACTCTGAAAGGGTGGCCAGAGAGGCAGCACAGAAACAGGGTAGACCGGGGAAGCTCCGTGAACCCCAGCCATGGCGACAGGCACCGCCCTCCCTCTGCGCTCATCATCGCACAAACCTCGGGTTCGTGACTAGGGCTGCAACGGTTGTGAAGTACAATGATTCTATTCAATCAAAGGAAACACCCAATTCTGGATTGGATCCCAAGAAATCCCGTTGAAATAAAATGGATGACAGTCTAATCTAACTTGACAAAGCGTAACGTCCACCCATTCCAGAATAATATTCGTGTCGGTCTTACTTTTGAGCTGTAATATTCACCCATCTATATCAATAATATTCAGCTCTGGATTTCATTAAGAAAATATAATAGTGTGGCGTATTCCATATCAGTAATATTCAGATCTGTATTTCTATAGCTCACAGAGACATCACCTTGGTGGTCTCCAGAATATTTACAGAGCTAATCCCAGGTAGTTCAACAATTTTGAGAGTACAAGTGAAGCCTGAATTTTGAAGCAATCTCCTCCACTGTTGCTCGCTCCGTTCCCTTCCTCCGCCAGTATAAGATATCATAATCAAATCAAAAATCATTTGTACTTCCTGACTAGCGCTCGCCTGATCAGCAACCACGGCGTCCACCACTATGAGTCTGCCATTCTCAGGCAAAGCCTTGTGACAATTCTCAAGGATTTTTACACATTGTTCATCGTCCCAGTTATGGAGTACGTGCTGCTAATTCAGTCAGCCAACCCTAACAATTAAGACCAAACTAGACCAGGCCAGCCCAAGATGTAATGGGATCTTATCAAATTTGACATAACTTAAGAATATTTAATGTAATTAATAGTTAATCAATTACCTTGATAAAAAAGACATCGGCAGAGGGTATGCTCTCAAACATGTCACCGCCCACATGCTCTACACCTGCAGAGAAAGAAGAAAACACATACCATACAGTGCTTTAATCCTGTGAGCAGCAGGCTGATCTACATGGAAAATTGTACTGAATATATTAATTAAACCCAAAACCAACCTGGAATAGATGGGGCATTTTCAATGACCTGAGGAAGATCAAAGTTAATCCCATGGATGTGGGGATAAGTCTGAACGATCTGAGCTATAGCCGCTCCATTTCCTCCACCAACGTCCACAACTCTCAATCTCTCGCCGTGCTGAAACCCCTTGTAACAACCCACAAACAGTTTCATTATAACCTTAGTAAACGACTCCATGCCAGTGTTAAAGACGGTGTTACTATCGGGATTTTCCTTGTTATAGGCCCAAAGCTCCTTTCCATGAGCGATTTGGAAAGGGCCCCGGCCTTGAAGCACAGACTCATGAATATGGTGCAAAGGAGCCATGAAAGGCTCGTGATTTATCATGAGAAATAAGGGTAACAGACTCCAGGGATTTTCATTTTTGTCAGCCTGACTAGTTACAAATAACATTTTTGCAGTATCAGTAAGCCCATAATGAAAATCGAATGGGTTATCAGTGGAAGTTGTTTGAGATTCAATGAAAATGCCCTTAGTTGAGAGGTATCTTAGAATGCGGGAAAGGTAATCGAGGTGGGGTGCTTGAGAGGGGAGGCGGGCAGCGATTTGGCGGAGCGAAAGCGTAGATGATGATTCGGGGCCTGCACTGGCAATCATATCTGGAATTTTGAGGAGCAACACAGATTTGAGAAAGAAGGCAGGAACAAAAGAGAAGATCAAATCTCTCATGGGTGACAAAAACTGTAAATCCTGACCAGGAGGCGGAGGCGGAGGCTGTAGTTGATCCTCATGGTCTTCCATTGGATTCGAAGGAGATACAGAAAAACCTCCGAACGCAACGCCAATTAGAAAAAACCAACGGTTCAGTTCAGTTCAGTAAGAGATGCACTGAATGAAATGTTTCTTGAAGCACCAAAAAGCACACAAACTAGCCGTACTATCGGACTAGTTCATTTCTTGATTGAGAAGGGCAAAGTTTTTATTTTTAAATTACATTAAAATATAATACACAAAGTAATTTGTTAGTCAACAATTTGTCTTCGAAATTAATGGACACGGACTTGAGAAAACCTGATTTCCTATTCGATGGAGGAAGAGGACAAAGGAAGGCGGTGTCTGTTGATGGAGTCGGTAGGGGTTTTGTCATCCATAGTTGACAACTGGGTAGTTCTACCCGAAAGTCGTTGGAGTTATATTTCTTTATTAGACAATTCGGCAGTTCTATTTGAAAGTCGTTGGAGCTATATATATATCTTTTTAGGGCTGCTTTGAAAGCCTTGGTCTATGTTACTAGGATTTGGGTTCATTTTAAGATGATCATGACCATTTATTTTAAGATGACCATATATATATATAATTTTGAATTAGGTTAAAAAGAATAGAAATTTTTATTTTGCCTACAATTATAGAAGTTATATTTATTTTTTTATTTCATTACTATAAATTTTAACATTAACATTATTGTAGTTGTCAAAAACTTAGGTGGAGAGAGTGATAACTACAAGAGGAACCCTCTACACTACATATAACCTTTTACTTGATATTACTAACAATTGCACTAAAAAAAATGCAAAAAATGCAATAGTATGTAAAGGGAAAAAAAGAAGTAAAACTAGCAATTGCCCCAAGGAAGGTGCAATAATACGTCGTAAAGGTAATTGTTAGCGGGTAAGTGAGAACAGGTAGTCTAGTATCTATCATTTCCTAACCAGCATAACCTATTAATAAAAAAAAGAACATCATTGGCAAACACATAAGAATTTCTGTTAACCCGCCAATCTATTTTGAAACTGTTTGATAGTTTAGAAAAAGGCCTGTTTGATGAGGAGTCAGTGGATAACCTAGTTGCCTACGTCTTTGTTCGCACTTTCATCGTATGAAGCTGAAGTGACAACTTTGTTCACATTTGTCTCAAACATCTTGGTGCCAAAAACTTTACTTCATGTCCAAAATTCTTCAAGATATATGAAGGGAGAGAAAAACTGTGCAATAAGCAGTACATGATTATATGGTCGTTATGAAGAAAATATATTTGCTGCACTAAACTTTTAGTGGAGTTAACATCTTCAAACCTAGGAAATTGGTAGATATAGAAGATCTACAATCCAAACCTCTAAAGATGTAGGGTTTTGGAATCCAAGGATAAAAAATTACAAGTTACATGAATATGATTATTATATAATGATTGGATGCTATGAGGGTTGGTTTGAAGGTCATTGGGGCTTTTAAGGAAAATTTTAAAGAATGATAATGTAAGAAATATATAATTCCCAATGTGCCTTGTTTTAATGATAATCAACCTCTTCTTGGTTATATTGATGGTGTCTCTCAAGAGAGGGGAAAAAAGTGTGGAGTAGGATTTATGTTGAAACTAAAGGACACCCATGTGTTTAAATTAAAGATGAATTGTGAAGGGGTACTAACACTCGAGGTGAATTGCTTGCTCTATGGGCGATTTTGTTCTTTGCTTGTACTAAGTAAATCTTTTTTTTGTAAATTGTTGGGACTCTGAAATTGTTATTGATTAGTCTATGCAAAATGATCAGTTATAGGTGGGTTTGTTGGATGGATGGAAAATCAAGATGAGAAATCTTCATTTAGCATTTGCACACTTGCAATTTCAACGTGTGTATGGTGAATTCAATGAGGAAGTAGATTTCCTTTCGAAGCAAGCATTCTCGAGGTTGGAATGGAAGGTTTTATTTTATTTGTGGAACTAGTTGAATGAAGGGAGATTTCTTAAGGATACATTCGAATATTTTAAATTGTTGTATTTAGAATTATGATGAAAAGTTTGAGACTTACCGTCCTTTTTGAAGCTAAGGATGGTATTTGGAACTTGTAATAATTTTCTTTTTATATATTTTGCTTAGTCATTTAATATAGCTATAAGGCCTCTAAGGTTATAGTTATGACAATATGGGTTATGACAATATGGGTTATTAGTAAGAAGAAATAGTAAAAATCCCAAAGTTCAATTTAAAAATTAATAGTGAGAAACTCAACTTTTGGTTACACAATTCTGATGCATACTTTATAACTCGACATGAGTAACTAATATAAACAATATCCTAACCATTGAGGTCGATATGAAATAAATTTATCTCCATTATCAACAAACCCATTAGAATATGTTTTTTTATTGAAGATAATCAATCACCTATTGGTCAAACCCATTAGAATATGTTTTTTTATTGAAGATAATCAATCACCTATTGGTTTGAATTCAAATTCTCCATGAAGAAGAGGTTCAACCATCTTATGCATCAAGAGAAATTCAAATTCTCCAAAAACTCCAACTTTAGAAAAGGTAATTAAGATCAAGTTTCGTTCCGGTTTATTTCCTTGTGTTAGGAAAGAAATACCTATGTTTAAAGTGTATTCTTTGGAGCAAACACAAATGACCACATCTAATTAAAATATTCTTGGATCTAAGTTTGCAAAGAAAACAATATCATTTTAGTTATAGCAATAATAAAGCTTCTTCCTCAAACTTCGGCAAGGGGGGCACGAATATTTTAAATTGTTGTATTTAGAATTATGATGAAAAGTTTGAGACTTACCGTCCTTTTTGAAGCTAAGGATGGTATTTGGAACTTGTAATAATTTTCTTTTTATATATTTTGCTGAGTCATTTAATTTCGCTGATAAGGTCTCTAAGGTTATAGTTATGACAATATGGGTTTCTTTAGATCATGGAGAGAGATTTTTGAGATATTTTTATGAAAAGCATATAGATTGGAAGTGTTCCCAAGTGTTCAATTTCTTGTTATATGCCAACCAGATAAAGCATTTGATCTTCTGTGGAATGTTTGAATGCCAGATTTTTGCAAACTTTTCCTCTATAATTTTTTTTACAATTCTTGTTGTGACATCTTATTGTCCTCTAAATTTGTTTGAGATTGTCCATAATTTGATTATGATTTTTAGATGTAATTATTTTTATTTAATTTTTATTTTTTTGTCTTTATTAGATTTAATATTTTTAAATCTAAATCTAAATCTAGTTTTAAATCTAAGGATTTAAATCTAGTTTTTGTAAAGGTTTATGCCTTTTATATTCTAGTAGATCTACACTCTTTGATAACATTTAGATTTGTGCAATTATGTATTTGAAGCAATCAATACCTTCTTTCACTTGGTATGGGGATCATTATAGTGTTAGTGTTCCTCATCAACTTGGCATCACATCCACTTATCAAGTAGTATCATCAACTTCTTAATTGACGATAGGAAAATTTATTACCATATATTTCCTTTTAGTAAGAAGAAATAGTAAAAATCCCAAAGTTCAATTTAAAAATTAATAGTGAGAAACTCAACTTTTGGTTACACAATTCTGATGCATACTTTATAACTCGACATGAGTAACTAATATAAACAATATTCTAAACATTGAGGTCGATATGAAATAAATTTATCTCCATTATCAACAAACCCATTAGAATATGTTTTTTTATTGAAGATAATCAATCACCTATTGGTCTGAATTCAAATTCTCCATGAAGAAGAGGTTCAACCATCTTATGCATCAAGAGAAATTCAAATTCTCCATGAAGAAAAGGTTCAACCCTGTTATGCATCAAGAGAATCTATTAGTAAGATGACTTAAACTCACAAAGCTTCTAGAACATTTAGTACAATAATACGTTGAATTGTTCAACAAGGTTCAACTCAACTAAAAACTCCAACTTTAGAAAAGGTAATTAAGATCAAGTTTCCTTCTGGTTTATTTCCTTGTGTTAGGAAAGAAATACCTATGTTTAAAGTGTATTCTTTGGAGCAAACACAAATGACCACATCTAATTAAAATATTCTTGGATCTAAGTTTGCAAAGAAAACAATATCATTTTAGTTATAGCAATAATAAAGCTTCTTCCTCAAACCCTTCCACTTCTAGCATTTGATTTGACCTTCATGGAATCTAGAAGGGTCTAGGCCATCCATCTTGCTTTACTAGTAAAAAAATAAGAAGTAGTCCAATTATCTATATAAGTATGTCCATTTGGTTGCATAATTCATATGTCTTTAGGTTAGATAGAGTTTAGGATGCCTCTCCTCACAAAAAAAAAACTTAAATTGGACACAAATATTGTGGTTAACAATCCAGCAAACTTTGTTTGAAATAATAACATCAAACCAATTATAAATTGATTTTCACTTAAAACAATTTTTTGAAAGTGCACAAGAAAATTATTTAATAAAAACTACACATGTAAAGCAAACTCCATCACTATGTAGGATTTAAAAATTCACATCTGATTAGAAAGTAACAAAATCTACAGATGAAAAGCAAACTCCATGACTATGTAGCTTTTAAAAATTCACATCTGATTACAAAATAACATGGCAATTTAGCAAAAGCAAACTATTTAAAAGAATCTACAGGTGGAAGCAAACTCCACCACTATACATTCTTGAAAGTCATATTGAATTCCCACAGTAGAGCCATAGCATAGACTATGAAGTACTCAATCTATTTATTGACACTACTAAGTAACCACCACTTAACAAAGTTCAGTTACATAACTGTCTATCCAACGATAACCAGGCATTCTACAACACCAAATTGAAGACCCTTCAGCATATCATGTTTAATGAGCACCTTTCATCTCCATCACAGATTACTCATGCAGGCTTGCCGTTCTCATCCAATGCAATATCTGTGTCCTGTCCCTTATCCTATCGATTCTTCAAAGCACAAGTCACATGAAGATCGTAGTCACAATCTTTGCAATAATAGGACCATGCAGTGCCATCTTCGTTGCATCCATCACAGACATATACATGCCTCTGTGTCAATACAAGTGGGTGTTCATGCTGAATGTACCTCATCTCCTTGGGTGATTTCTCAACCATCTCTTCAATTTCCTTCTCCATCCTTTCAAGATGAGCATCAGTGAAGGGATAAGCCTTGGCTCCATGGGTGGACACTGCACTTCTGGCATTATCTGTCACAGTTTTTCCATCTGGACCAACCACAATCAAGGATGGGATGCCTCTTACACGGAAAAGTCCTGAGAGATCCTTCTTAGTTTTATCTGCAAATGGAAGAGCCAGCCATGGCATGTTGTTGTAGTATTCTTCAAAAGCCTCTTGATCTCGATCAGTAGATATGAGAACAATCTGAAATGCTTCTCCCCTTTCTTTGAGTTCGTTGTATACCTTTACAAGGTTTGGAGTGAAACTTCGGCAAGGGGGGCACCAATGAGCAGAGAAATACAAAGCAAGTGTCTTGTCCACAATTTCAGATACCTGGACCTATTACAAGAATCAAAACATATAAATAATTATTTCATGTCTAGCTATGGTTTAGTGGTTGAAAGGCAGAACTCAGAAACAAAAAAACTCAAATTCAAAGTATTGGAAAATTAACTGTTTCACGCTACTCCTTAGTTCACTAATAACTTATGTATATGTACAGTGTAGTTCCCTAAAATCATAACATACTTTCAACCAGATTCAAACAGTTAATTTGAAAATTGTACAACCGAAATTTTGTATATAAAGATTTGTTTTATTTAATTTTGAATATGATAATCCACCAATCATCTTATAAGTAACCCATTTTTTTTGGAAAATAGGGAAATAGTAGCCACATTGACTTGAGATATGATAATCAATCAGTCATATTGCAGATACTATGTGCATTAGAGTCAGAATATTATTAAGTAAACTCTTCTTTTTTAAACAGAGAAACACTAACCATCTGAGTTTGGATAGCACACTATCAAAACACAAAAGACCAATTGGCTTAAATGCTGAGATTAGACTGCCAAAATTCACCCATGACTTGCCCCTTTTGCTGTCTACTTGTCAAATCTATCACGACTCACAAACTTAAAGTAACATTAGGAGCCCAATGAGATTTCAAAATGGGTAATCATAGCAAAAAGCACTTTGACTGACCATTTGTATATATAAACCCTCAAATGTTATGTAGGAGTAGAACTTATTTTATGGTTTTATGGTGTGATTAATGAATCATGGCATAAGAACATTGAAGATAGTAAGTAGATCTTAGTAACTCACCTGGGCACCTTCATGCTTGAGCACAAAGTTGCGCTCATCAGAAACCAAGAGTGACTCCAGGGTTTGTGCTTCTTGTTTGGATTTCTCTTCAGCTTCAAGTTCATCCAGCTGCTCTTTTGTAAATGGGTAAGCTCGGATTCCATATTCTTGTATAAGGCCCATTGCATCAGTTTGTAATGTAGTGAACTTCTTTTCAGTGTGATCTGCAAATGGTAAATCCAGCCATGGCATGCTGGAGTCAAATTTCTACAGGGACCACACCAGTGGGCTGAGAAATATAGACTCACTGTCTTCCCCACAAGCTCCGCTACTGGAAGCTATTAGCAAAACAAAAATTGGCAATGAGACCATCATAGAATAAAATTTTTGCACCTATTATTGCTAAACCCTTAAATCCAATAATTGCAGGAAACTAAATCGCCCAATTCAATACATGCTTTTTTTCTTACATTCTCATATAAAGAAACAATATCCAGATTTTGAGGCAGAGTAAAACACAAACATAAATGGCAAGAACTCACCTTTCTTCCTCCATTGGCAAGGACACAATCTCGTTCATTGGACAGCAGAAGAGACTCTACAGTCTGTGCAGCCCTTAGGGCCTCCTCTTTGGCCCTCAGCTCATCAATTCTCTTTGTAGTGAATGGATATCCCTCAGTACCATATTCTTCAATGATCTCCCACTTGCATAAGCCCAGTTGACTTCAATAACCTGACCAAATCTACATATCTACACAAGATTGATCAACAATTTTAACTTATAGATCAGTCAAGAAACTAGTGTACACCTATAAAATGAAAAGAAGCTTTTGAAGTGAAACTGTGCCTTACATTTGTCTTCCATTAAGAGTTAAAATGGAGATTGAAGCTGATCTATGATTATAGTAGTCTACAAATCCATAGGATGACTGTAAAGAAGGAAAATCAAAGGGTTAGCTTAAATACAGAAAAAGACTTGAAATTAAGAGAGCACTAAAAAATAGTCTATAGTATTAAAATCACTTTAAAAAAGGAATATAGCGTGTAGTTCCAACTCTACAGTATTAAAATCGCTTTCGGAAAGGAATATAGCATGTAGTTCCAGCTCTAAAGTAGCATAATCCTCATAAGGTAAACAAAGTCTTCAACCAACCATAGCAAAAATACGGAGAGATACATAATTTGAAAAAGATGTTAATTATTTGCAGTAAATTGTATCCATCCTAACCCTAGATATTGACCGCCAAAACAGATCTAAGAAATACAGATGTGTTCCCCTTGAAAGATTGCGGTTTAAGATTTCAAGGTTTAAGATGAATACATGCTACTTCCTTTTTTAATTGGCTTTCAATATTATTGTAGTTAAAGGACAAATTATTGAGAAGAAGAATGGGTGATGAGGGCATAATTATAATAAATAAGAATTGGTGACCATGGAATAATTATAATAAATAATATTTACCTTTTCTTTCTTGATAAGCCCGCAGTCCTCCACAGGGACAATGCCAGCAAAAACCTCTATGAGAAGGCTTTCTGTAACATCTAAACTTATGTTGCCCACATATCTCCATCAACAACAACACTTTGGTAAGCTAGACGAACAACAAACAACAAGAAATGAGAACCATCTGTTTTATAAAGACTAACAGTTTTTAAAATATGGGACTTGATATAAGAGAAAAGAAAACATAAAAAAAGTAAAGAAGATTTTTAGTTAAATGGGACCAACCGCAACCGCATCATCATCCAACACTCTAATAGGACGACACGAGATCTAATAACATCCATGGGAGAATTATAAGAGCTGAGAGCAGTAGGCTGGACAATCCCTAGAGGATGCAGAGTGTCTTCCCTTAGAAACTCCCCTACCATCCAAGGCCGACAAGCCTGCATAAGTTTAAAAGCGCTAAATACAACCATCTAAAAATAATAATGATTGAACAATTTGTAGAATCGAGCCATAATTTTATTTTCCTAGATATTCTAGATTTCTCAGGAAAAGATATGAATTTCAACCAAACCATGAAAAAATTATTTATTAGATAACAAATGTGCTGAACATAAAATATGATTTGTCTGTTTTATCATTCAAAGAGAAGTTTTAAGACTAAATCCATGATAATAGTCTACCTACAATAGTGTAGAAATTTTACCGTGTTTTCCATCAGATATGTCCTTGTACTATTATATAGATGTGCCAAAAAAAGTCCAGAAACATCCAATGTTCAAGCATACATAAAATAAAAATAATAAACTAGAATTAAACACATAAAACATGCAAGTTGACTCAATTTCCACCGCAGTAACTCACTGGAGAATGTTTATAATGCACACAAACAGTAAAATTAACTTGTAGAAGGTGGCTAAATATCAAATAAGAATAACATGCAGTACAAAATAATCTAGCTTGTTTAAAATTTCATGTATCTGCTAACAGAATTAAAATTTTCTCTCAATAAAATTCATTCTAATACATATTATTGTTTGATTACATAAGCATAGTGTCCCCGATGTTTATCAGTACCAAAGTCACAATTCAAAGCCAAGAACAGAAAAATTACCTTCTCTGGTGCTACCATATCAAAGACATAGACCTTGCTTTGATACGAGAGTGTTAGCTGATTTGTTCCTTGACTGCGTATAGGGGCAACCGATTGAGGTTCTCCGAGATTGTCACCATATGATTGAACATCTGCTTCCTCAATGCAATTATTGTCCCCATATCCCTCATCCTGTTCTTCTCCAGCACCATTGTCATTGCTATGATGCAATGGATGCCCATGCTCATCACTGTGCATGTAATGTATTTGCATATGCCCACTATTTACTCCTTGAAATTGGCCTCCTTGGTGCCTGTGAGGATCTCCCTCATTTTGACCCTGCATCATTATCCCATGCATAGGGACATGGTGGGCAGCTACATGAGCATGTGCATCAACAACATGGATTGATGCCTGTTGATCAGGATAGAAACTATGATGCTGGTGGTGGTTGTGAATAACTCGAGACTCTGGATCAAGATTGTCTGTGTCCGACATGTTTCTCGCATAGCTATGCAAACAATTATTAAAAGCATCACCATCAATATCACTGAAACAAACTGGAACTAAATTAATTTCATCCTATAAAAGAATAAAACCTTGGAGAAGCTGGTTGTCTGCAGCATTTCCACCTTGAAGTCTAGCTAAACTTCCAACTATTGGGCCATTGTTGTAGGTTACATGTTCTGTTTGCTGATAGTTGTCTCTTGGATCTGCAAAGTTATCATTGTAATCAACCTAGAAGAACATGGTTATAGCCAAAGGACTGAATAGGAATTAAGGCTTTTTAGATGTTGGACTCATAAATGTATGTTCATGATAAGGATGCTTTTAGCCCATCATGGGATTTACAATTATTATACCTGCGACTTAGGTAATGTGAAGAGCTGAGATGGATCTACTTCTCCACTGGGGCATTGCAGTTGCTTGCCAGCAAAAGACAAATAATTAGAGTAGACTGTCGTGCATCTTGTAAATGCAAGCATATCTTGTTCATATCTAAACACAGCAAGAAAAGCATGGATAACATTCGACATCAATCTCTGGTTCTAGAGAAATAACCAAAGTACCTGATATTCACATTCTTTGACACCTCCAATTTTAAACATGAGATACCTCATACCTAAGATGGAGGGCAATGAAGGGTTCCCTTCTCTGAATTCTGGTGACAAGAGTTCATGCAAGTTTCTCAATGGGGTCAGCAAAGTTTAGAGCTTGATAATTGGCACGACAACGGATCTTCTGAATTGAATTAGGAAGGTCATTATTTGCAAGACCAGAATCAGCATGAGTGAAGTATAGCACATTGTGTTTTTTTAGGAAAGGAAGCATCTCATGCTCGTAGAAAGATACATGTACATCAAATAGCAATTTGAACAAAGATTCTCCAACAGCCTGTGACCTTCACATCCCAACAACGAGATCAATTTGAATGGGCCCTCTTCAGAAGGGATAATCGTAGAGAAAATACAGCCTCTCTTATTGCAATAGAGATGAAGAATCATTCCTAGAACATGTTGTAACAAAGCATAGACTTTTCCTTTGATTTGCAAAAGCTGGTAATTGAAACAAGCAGCGTGGAATATATGCCATTTAATCTCTCTTTCCACCCTTTTGATGAGTGTATCCTTCTTCACATATGGATTTCTTGGCCAAGATCCTTTTTGAAGTTTGGTTTTTAAACACTGTTCACTTTGTTGTCCATCCTATAAATGAAAAAATGCCATCTGTTTAGTAAAAAATCCAGTGGTTTTTTTCCTCTTTCCATTGGTTTTCAGTTTCTATATTAAAAATGCCATTGTTCGAACTGTTTTTGGGGTTTTGGCTTTGTTATAATTGGATATGGAGGGTTTTTAAATATATGTTGGTGGATTGAGGTACAGGGGCTTATAAGTACGTTGAGGAGCTATGGAAGAAGAAGCAGTTGGATGTAATGCGATTTTTGAAGCGAGTGAGGTGCTGGGAATTTCGTCAGCTTCCTGGTATAGTGAGGGTAACCAGGCCCAACAGGCCCGACAAAGCTCGACGTATTGGCTACAAGGCCAAGTAAGTAAAGCTTCTGATTTTATGTTAATTTTAATTTTTAAGAGCTGGTTATATATCTAATCTATATAGATCAGGCTGTTATCAAGAATGAAATATAAATTGCAGTGTGAATGGAGTCTAGTTTATTGATTGGTAGCTATAGCAAGCCATGTAAAGTAACCAATAAATATATAAGTTTGGTTGTGCTCTGATAAGCAATATACCGGGATCAAGGCATATTGTCTGGGTTATATAAAAATAAGGTCTTGAACTACATCTTTTTATCATTATAATTTATAAGTAACTTTACATCAAGCAAGTTGTTAGAATTTACTCCGTGTCCGCATACAATGCTTGGTTGATTGGTTGAACTTTTCCGAGAACATGAACTGGAATGAGGTGGCCCTGGCATTGCTTTGCCATAAGTATATTTGGTTTTGCCCTTTTTATTGGTTCCTTGCTTTATTGCAGCATTCATAATATATGTAGAATTTTCCCTTGTCATTTCTCGCTCTTTTTACTTTTGTTCGAATCCCCACATTGTCGCTGCGGGTTCGTCAATACGTGAAGTCAAAGTGTGCCGTGATATTGTCTCAGTTATACTTCTCACAACCTTGTCACTGAAGATTGAGAAGCTGGTCGTGATTGGCTAGGCCATTTTATCTTGAAGATTCCTTGTCTCAAAGCCACCAATAGATTTTGGCTGTGCCAATATAAGATGAGTTAACAATGCTTGGGCTTGATACCTAAATTTCTACCTTTGGTTTTTGGAGCTCCGATGACTACGAAACAGACATATTGGCATGCAGAACCGGCTAAGAGGAAACTGCCTGGACAACTATATTGGTAAATACTAAACATGACTAAGGAATCAAGAAACTACTATCCATTCATCTTTCATTCATGGTATATTGAATATTAAGTAGATTTGTTTAGAAAAAATAGAAAATTAAGTGAACCCAAAAAGGGTAAAAACTGATAAGGTAAAAAATGGTATGTAGAATGACATATAACCTTAAATGCGCTGGATGAATTGCTTGCTAAAATGAAGGAACATATCTTCATTAAACTTCATGTTGAAAATCAAAATGTTTGGGCGGATATCAAGTTTCAGTTAAAAGGGGTCAATTAGATTAAGAGTTTATTGGTCTGTGCCATATCCTTAGAATTATATATACATCATCATACTGAGTTTTAAACCAAAAACTTGGAATAGTTATTTTTTGCTTCTACTGAATCAATGTACTTTGAGTTTGCACTAATGTACAAAACCCCACACTTTGTAATGGTTATGAGGGAAAATTACTAATAATTTTCTCATTGAACCTAAAAAAGGTTGGCAATTTCTTGTGGAAAATCTATCATTGGTGCCATTGATATTCCAAGGATATTAGTTATGTAACTACTATGGACTCCTACATTAACCAACAACAAACATTAATTGTTTTTGTCTACCCATGGTGAAGACTTACTAAGAGAGTAGGTGGGACTCGAGAGAAAAATTCCTGGATAAGATGGATTTCTTGGACATAGAGAGGACCAAGAAGAAACTCTAGAAGGATGTTAATTTGGTATATTTGCTATGTGAAAGTGCATAAAGCCCATGGATGTTTGCGAAACCATTGGAGGAAACCATACATTTGATTGTGTAGAGGATATTGATGCTTTTAAAATCCAAGATGAAATGGGAGAAAACTTGGTAGAAGGTGTTGGTAACTATAAATAAAGAATTATCACAAAGTAAATTGGACAATGAAGATTGCATTTGGGACTTGCTGCAATTGCTAAGTTACTGTGTGCATGATTATCACTAAGAGTGCATCCTTGGATAATTTTGTAAGTGCTAAGATTGTTGAAAAGCTAAACCTGGGTTGTTTTCTTAATTTGAATCCTTATTTAATATCATGCTTGGGTTGTTTTGATTGCTGAGAGGAGACTGCTGCTCTTAAAATCAAAGATGAGATAGGAGAAAACTTTGCAGAAGATGTTGGTAATTATAAATAAAGAATAATCATAGAGTAAAATGGAGAATAAACATTGTGTTTAGTAGGATTGGGTGCAATTGCCAAGATATTGAGTGCAAAATTATCATTGATAGTGCATCCTTGGACAACTTGGTAAGTGCTAAGATTGTTGAAATGTTGAACCTCTATTAAAAGTTGTTTTTCTAACTTGAATCCCTATTAAATATCATGCTTTCAAAATCGTCATATCTTGTTGGTGAATCTTCAATCAATTGACTTTTAACATTTTTTTGTTTAGTATTGTCCCACCGGAAATGAACTCTCTTCAGCAAGTGAAAGAAAACCAGGGTTTTTTTGGTGATGTAATGTTTAGACGGGATTAATTTCTTTGGAAAGTATACAAAACATTGAAAAAACACGCTGGTTTTTCTTAATAAAATTTAAAATTTCGTGAGGTGCTGAAAAAGCTCTCTTTCAAAATTGATAAAAAAACTCTGAACCAAAACAAGGCTAGTGTCTAAGACACCTTTGACCAAGACACTGGAGCCTTCTCCAATGGTTTGACATTTTTATGAGATGGTGGTAAAGACTCAACAATGTGCACATTTTCCATTGGAATATTAATAAAGTGACGGAGATAAAAAATGTCTTTGAATTCACTGGATCATCACATAAATTTAAAACAGATGTGAGATCTGACATTTTTTGTACTGTTGAAAAAGCATCATATATTACTAAACATTATAAATATAGGGAGATTTTATGTTACAAGAAACTAAATTACCCAATTGAGGTCACTTGGTAGAGAAATTGCATTCACCTTGGATCAACCCAAAATGAAGTATTGTCCAAAATTGGTATAACAAGTACTGCATTCATAATCTTTGTGATGGCAACCATGTCACAAATCTGTAGGATAGGAATTTTTTATAAATAAACACGACAACATGCTGGAACCAACATTTATAAAGCGGGTTACATGTATATCCTATAGGCCTTTGGGCACTTACTCCTGTTTGCATTTGATTCAATCCTCCATTGGCCTTGAAAATAATATAACCATTATGTTGCTCACCTCGTTCTGCAAATTAAAAACTTATTAAAGAAATTGCAGTGAATTGATTCACTAAAAAGTAGGAACTGTAAAAGGGGAAATCTTTGTTGAGAAAAACAAAAGCATACTCTTGTGATGCCATCGACGATCAATGCATTGGACAAACTCTTTACTATTAGGCTTCAACGACATCTTGTATGTCTAGTGATAATCCCGGTTTTGGAACAATTAGATATTTTAGAAAGGATACTATATGAAGGCCGAATCCTTCAAAACAAGGAAAATGCAATTAAAATTGCATATCAGAAATTTTAACAGCTAATCTAACTTTTCCAATTTCTTCGATTCATGATGCCTACTGAACTATTCACCTTTAATATATTAGATGATCTACCAATAGAGGATATGTTTATTGTAGGTGAGGTTGAGAGGAGGAATGGAAACATATTCTGGCCTAATATCATTGTGAACAAAGGATGGAAAAAAGAAACTACAAGAATCTAGGTTGTTTTAAAACAACACCCCACATTCAAGCTGGAAAACTGAAAAGCTCTCTTCATCCCAGATAAAATTAAGGATAAATATATGCTTTTCAAGGCTGATTACAAAGACATACTCGGACAGTCTTTGCTGATTGCAATACAGTTGTAGTAGCCTTGGTGACAATATGTTGCTTGCTTGACTCTACATTTTCAGGTTCTTGTCTTCCCATTGCCAAATGTTGTGTAGCTGAATACTGGCGATAACAAGTTCATTCAACCTAGAATCAGGGATTCCCAGAACCACAACAGCCAGAATCCCTGGATGGTTCAATAAAACCTTCTCTACCTGGAGCAATACAACAGTATATTAAGGAGCACATATGAAATAGGTAAACATTATCTTAGTTTTCTTAGAAAAATGACTGTAACAATCTAGGTTCATATTTTCATACTTGAAAGTTGAAACTTCAGGAAAAAGTTGGTCTGAAAAAGCCTTCACCTTATTTTGGAGTTCATTATAATTTATAAGGTCAGCCAACATGCTATTATATATATATGTGAAAAATCTAATAGTTATATTACAGAAAATGATGTAATTGTCATCCATTCAAATAGTACATGCTAAGCTATCATATTGAGGATATTTACCTCAGAAGGATAAAAAATTTATGCACCACCAATGGATTCCTTCTCTCCACCATGATATGATAACCTGTTAGAGTAGCACACAACACAAGAACAATGAACTATAATATAAATATAGTATTCAGTAAATAATTTTTTTTTTTGTTTCTTCTTGTATAAAATGTTCAAATAGCATGGAAAGAAAAGTAGATATGACAGTACCTTTTAGTTTGGAGTTGGATGCTTTGCATGCCACAAAGGAAGCTTGCATTGACAGGAACCGGAGAGGACAAGTACAGATGAAGTAGTTGGACTAGTAAATTAAAAAATCGACTAACAAACTGTTGCAACAGTTATTTATTTATAGACCATATACTCTTTTATGGAGAGTATTTTGAAACGATTCGAGTATCGCAAATATTTGAAATCAACTGAATGTACAAATAGTATATTTGTAGTAGAAGTTAAAAAATGGGCAACAAATTTATTTTCAAACCAAGTATAGGGGCACGTTGGGGGAAAAAACAGACATAGGTATGAAGTCAATAAGTACAAGCTAAATAAACAGACAAGATAAATGTACAACAAAACTTAAGAATTTAGTATATATTGTGAATTGTTTCTATGTACATACAGTACAGTGTGAACTGTTTCTCTGATCATAAGAGAGTATTTGAAACAAAATGAGGATTGCGAATATTTACAACCAATTTATTGTCCAAACAGTCTAAATTGAGTAGAAGTAACAAATGGACAACATATTTACTTTGAAACCAAGTATAGGGAGTCCATGGGAAAAAAAATATACATATGTGTAATGACAAGAAGTAGAAGGTAAATACATACATGGATTAAATGTACAGTAGAAGTTAAGAACTGAGTATAATGTGAACTGTTTCTATTTACATAGAGTTTGTTGCATTGTATTTGTAAAAGAAGTGTTTGTTTGATAGAGTACATAGTTTAGAGAGGAGCATTACATGCAAGTAGAAAGGAAATATAATAAATGTACATATATTGTGGTAGTAGTGGAAGCATGTAATATGTACAATGTTTGTGCATTCCATGTGTGAAAAAGCGTAATACATCTATTCAAGAAAAGCATAGGTTATGGACAAGGTAGTACGTACAAGTGAAAGGTAGTAATGGAAGTTGAAGAAGGTGTGGGAATCAAAGAACAAGGCTTGCTTGGTTGTAAGGAGAGGGAAAAGGGAATTGCAAGCAAGGAGGAGGCTCTAGTCATAAATGCAAGAGGGAGTATGGCAACGACAACACCAGGTAATGTTTACGTATTGAGCAAGAGAAGGGTAGCGGGATACTAAGTCTTTGCGAATCTTGCGCATGGTGTTCCTTTCATGCATATGGATCATGCGTTGAAGGAAGGCTCTTATTTCTGAGAGAAGCTTAATAGTAGGATGAATCGGATTCAGTGGGATGTTTGAAGTCGATTGGAACCGTGCTTCAATTTGTTGCAGCGATGCTTCTTGTTCCTTTATTTGCTTGCAGAAGTCAGCAAGGGTGTTCAGGTATTGCATATCTATGTTTCTTGTTGAAGATCTAGGAAGAGAGAAAAAAGAGCGATTAAAAGCCTAACATGTTCAAATAATATAGAGTAAAGCAAGGCACATCTATTTTTGTAATTGAATTGCTATACAAACATTTTTTTTCATAGTACCGACTAAGAAAAGCAAGAAGATATTCACATCATAGATGATAGGAAAAAAAGTTGAAAACTTGTGTAATGGACATTTTGTTGTTCTCTTTTTTGTTTGTTCTATTGTAGAGAGAAAATAATGTTGTAAGTCTAATGTTATGGTATATTCAGGTAGATGAAACAAAACGAAGTCAAGATGTTGGAAGCAAATGAACAGAAATATATGCATGAGTGCAAGAGTGTTTTTTTGGGAGGTGGATGGGGGGAGGGAAGAAGGTGAGGTTGTTTTGTTTTGGTATTTAGCAAGTGAAAAGTGATAGTATTTGGTTTTTATGGTGTTGTTTGTTTATTATTTTCTATGTAATCGAGAAGAGGTGTGGGAAGCAATGCATGGGTGTAAGTATATGTGAGCAACTATGTTAAGCAACGTGTACAAGTAGAAGGGAAATATAATAAATGTACATG
>LPNX010742732.1:339280-369265 GCA_001517045.1 Pseudotsuga menziesii
GCATTGCATGTGTGGAAAATGCTAATATATCTATTCAAGAAAAACATAGGTTATGAACAAGGTGGTATGTACAACTGAAGGGTAGTAATGGCAATTGAAGAACATGTGCAAATCAAAGAAAAATGGTTGCTAGGTTGTAAGGAGAGGGAAAAGGGAATTGCAAGTAAGGAGGAGGCTCTAGTCATAAATGCAAGAGGGACTATGGCAACGACAACACCATGTAACGTTTATGTATTGAGCAAGACAATGGTGGCGGGATACTAAGTCTTTGAGGACCATGCGTTGAAGGAAGGTTGTTATTTGTGAGAGAAGCTTAATAGTAGGGTGAATCGGATTCAGTGGGATATCTGAAGTCGATTGGAAGCGTGGTTCAATTTGTTGCAGCAATGGTTGTTGTTCCTTGATTTGCTTGCAAAAGTCAGCAAGGGTGTTCAGGTATTGCATCTCTATGTCTCTTGTTGAAGAGCTAGGAAGAGAGAAAATAGAGCGATGAAAAGATTAACATGTTTAAATAATATAGAGCAAAGGAAGGCACATCTTTTTTTGTAAATGAATTGGTAGACTAACATTTTTTCTTCTTCATAGTACCAAATAAGAAAAGCAAGAAGATATTCACATCATAGATGAAAGAAAAAAAAGTTGAAAGTTTGTGCAATAGACATTTCGTTGTTCTTTTTTTTGTTTGTTCTATTGTAGAGAGAAAAGACTATTGTAAGTGTAATTTTATGGTACTGAGAAGAGGTGTGGGAAGCAATGCAAGGGTGTAAGCATATGTGAGCAACTATGTTAAGCAACGTCTGGTGCAATTGATCTGGAGATAATAAAAGTTTCTTCTTGTTTTCTTCGTTGGATAGAAGGGCTATCCTTCATACGTGAATAGTGAGAAAAAGAAAAAGATGGCATTATATGTAGGTCAGTGAGTTGTCTAACTCTTGAAACTGCGGTAAATGTTAGCCCTTGTCAATCAATGTTTCCTATGTCGATTGTTGCCTTCTGTAAGGTCATTCTTTGTGATTTGTGGATTGTTAAACCCCAGGCCATACGAAGGGGAAGTTGTCTACGAGAACCTCTTGTTAAAGGGAGGATTGGGATGTAGGTAGGGTTAGAAGCATCCCATGGTGGGCCTTTGTAGTTGACAAAGTCAACAACAACAAACAAAGGAAGCATAGGTGGAGTAGTGGCGGTGTTGTACAATATTGAAACAACTTTACCAAGAGCACCATTAATAAGACCTGCCTCAACCCAAAGGTTTGTTGTAAGCATAATTTGTTGACCAACGGCAAGGAGTGCGACCATATCTAATTGTTCATCTTCTGGTGCAAGCAGTAGTGTTTGTTTTTCCTAACTTCTGCAGAACATAATGCAATCGGGACATTTAGTTGTTTAAGCATTTGTTTGTTGTGTAAGGCAACATAATTGTTAGTTGAGAATAAATTGGTGGATTGATCAAATACGTGGTTCTTGGTTTGAGAGAAGGAAGAGGATGTCCTTGACATAAGAAGGGTCCAATCGGCAATAGTTGGTGTTGCATTCCTAAGATTGAGGAGAAGTTGGCGGAATTGAATTTGAGAAGGGTCATCTCCTTGTTGACGGAAAACCATTGAGAGGGTTATGAATGTGTCAAAGGTACGCCAAATTGTGTTTCCATGTGATGCTCCTACATACATGGGGATATCTTTAACAGGTGGAAGTTGACCAAGGTCACCTACGAGGATGATAGAGCGGCCTCCAAAAGGGGAAGTTCGATGGGAAGGGAATGCTTCTCGAAGGCGAGAGTCAATGTTGGATAAGAGATTTGGTCCAATGAAACTCATCTCATCAATTAGCACATAACATATATGGAGGAGTCGTTCTTGAAGGTTTGCAAGGGCTTGGCCCTCAAGAGGAAGCATAGTATTTATTGGTATCCAAAGGGTAGAATGTATTGTAAGGGCATTTATGTTAAATGCTGCGACGCCAGTTGGAGCAAGCAAGAGAAGAGGGGATGAGTTATTTGGAGATGATGAAGAGAAGGCAGCTTGCAAGCATCCAATTAAGTAGGATTTTCCTATTCCTGCAGTTTCTTGGATGATCATATGCAATGGTTTTGTGGTAGTGTGTTGTGTGTAGTGGGACATAATAATTTCAAAGGCTTTGTGTTGTGTTGGAGAAAAGCAATTAGGAGAAGCGAGAGTTGAAAAATGTTGTAGTTCTGCTTGGTTTGATGAGCGGTTCAAGTCAAGAAATGAGATGGCTGAGTTTTGCAAGTGTAAAGGTATCTGCGTGTGGCACCAATTGTGATTGGTGTCAAAGTCGCGATGACCAAGCATGTCAAGATCATCAAGTTGTAGGTTGTTCCTAGGGTGGAGTTGAGAGAGGAGTTCCCTTTCTGACAGGTTGATAGAGGAAGCAGGATGATCTTCATGAGGGGGGGGTGTATCAACAGAAATAGTTGGAGGGGGTGAAGGTTCTCGGTCAACATGCCAGGGATTGTAGTTCCCATGGAAGGATTCCCATGCAGAGACAATTTCCAAGTCAGAGGAGCCAATATCTTTTAGCACATTACGGAAAGGTTTGTACAGTAAGAGTTCACTCCAACAGAAATCGACATAAAGAGGAGAGGTGGAAGGAGGGATGGCAAGGAAATGAGGAAGGACATGCACGATCTTGGCCAGTTTGTGCAGCTTCCATTGATTTTTTTTCCTACGTGCAGAAAAGGACCAAGAACGGGAAGCTTCGAGAAGGGGAAGGTGTTCAAGCGAAGCAGGTCTTTGCATGTATGCGGAAATGAAGTTGGTTGGCGGGGGGGTGTTGGAGACGTCTAGAGAGACACGTTTGAAAACGATTTGGGAGGTGTTCAGGGAAATAAATGTATGACTACAAAGAGTCAAGGGAAGTTTTTGTAGCATATGGTAGGTTTCTTGTGCTCCAATGTCTCGATCAGCCACGGTTTCGGACAAATTTTTTTGGATAGGTAGTAAGATTCCCTCTTCTGCAGGGGCATCATGTGCAATACGTGTTAGAATGTCATGGTAGCTCTCAGATTTGTTCTCTGCTTTCGAAGCATACTTTGAAATGTATGAGAGGACAACATGGCACGAGAGGACTGGCTGGCAATCAACATTAGCTCTCCATACAAGGAGCATAAGAGGATTGTGTATGTTTAGAAGCCCATGATTTCTAGCGGGGCTATATTTTTTTTGGCCAGAGCTGTCAATGAACATAGAAGATGTTTCCTGTAGGTCAAAGGGGAAACCATAGCGGCAAAAGAGGTTTGTGCCTTTTTTGCGAAGACAAGAGAATTCATTGCATTTTGTGTGGCGTTGCACATAATTGACAAGGGTTTCATAGTCATCATTATGGTTTTCTTCATGTATGGAGGATGCTGCAAGTGTGCAAGGGTCTTGGTGAGATGCTCGATGGAAGGCGGAGACACGAAGGTGCGCGGGATGAGGGTTCCATGCTGTTAAGAAGCTATCAAAGTATGTTTTTGCACTATTAACAGTGAGGAGATCATTCCAATCAAGGCTATCCATATTGGGTGCGTCCTCCAACCAAAGGAATCCATGTATATGAGCAGAACCTCGGTTTTGCCATTCATACCTGTATTAAGAAGGGAAGCAAAAACAAAACACAAAGTTAGGGAAAATTTCAAAATGTGAAGCAGCAAAACGAAATAAAATGCAAAGAGTGAGAGGAACAAACCTGCACCAGTAATCTTTTGTCTTGAATGTGTGTAGCAGGACCTCTTCAAGGAAGATGGTGAATCTATGGTGCATATATAGAGACGTAGCATGTGGATTGGTTATGATGTTATGAATTCTCCATTGGAATTGTGAAGGCAATGAAGTTGGAGGCTGCGAAGGCATGAGCATGTGAAGGTCATGTCATTTGGTGTTAGCTACACTGAGGGTAAAAAAAAAGGTTGGGCTACCAAGCTGGGTGATCATATTACACAACTCACCTCGCCTTTTGCTCTAGAAAGAGTGGGTGCCATGCAGAGCAGAGCCAAACCGCATGGCATGATCAGCAACACGAGAGTCTGGTAGATGGCTGAGCTGTGTGTGCAAAGCCGAGATAGTTGCGGGGAGTGGGTCTGCTAGGTTGCGTTTAACAAAAACAGCTGCGGTAGCTTGGCTACGATGGCGCATCATAAGGTTGTACAAGTAGTAGCGGAAGCGAGGGTGTTGGGAAAACCTATTATCATGGAATCAGATAAGGTGCAAAGCATATTCTTGCATGGAGACTTCGTAAAGACGAGGTTGTTTTAGCATGGGAACCCCTGTGGGAAATAGCGTTGGGAATGCCATTGAGAGGAGCCCTTCCATATTGTATTCATTTATTGGAGAAAGACCAATGGGGGGCCAATCAATTGATGTTGAAGGGGTGGTAGGGGTTGTAGATGCAAACTGCCTAATTTCTTTAGTCTCAGTGCGAGAATCTGTGAGTGCAAAAACAAAGGACGAGGTTTTAATGGTTGTTGAAATTGGCATTGAAGGTGTTGCATCATCAGTAGTGGGTGAGGGTAGTTGGAGGTCAGGCCCAGGGGTTGTGGCATGGTGAAGAAGGGAGGACACATTTGTGGGTTCAAATGGAAAAGCATGTAATGCTTGGAGGTCAAGGTGGACATCCTTGTAATACAGGTCATTGGAGATTTTGAATTTCAATGCAGCTAGAACATTTGAACGACTAACAATGAATTCATAAGCCTTGTTTGCAGCATTGAATTTTCGAACAACAAGGATGTCCAAATCTGTTAAGAGGCGTGGAAGAGAGGTGGCTATTGTGGAGATATCTTGTGGGAAGCTAATAGTATGGCTAGAGTATTTGTATTGGCCACTACGTGCATGCGTAACTTGAAGTATTGGATTGACTCGGGCAATTAGCATTTCTTCTATTTGAGTCAGGCATGCAAGTTCAATTGGTTGGTTTCCAGGATCCATGTTGTTATCTATGGAGAAGCGATGGCCATGTCGCTCATTACTTCATCGAGAGAATGTATAGATTCCACTTGAGAAATTTGTTTTCATTTTTGGATATGATTCCTTGCATATGGAGCAAACATGAAGTGGGTGGAGGCGAGAAAGTCGATTAAGAAAGCAAGTGTGACCATCTGGAAAGGGGGTGGTTGGAGGCGAGGGTGTAGTGGATGTGTGCATTGGGGTAGGGTTGATTGAAGCATTGATGTTTCCACTCCTAGATTTATAAGTAAGACGTCTATGCGCATTTTGGCGGTCCTTTGTTTGGCTATAAAGAAGCCTTCTACGTGCATTTTTTTCCTCACATGTAGTATTGGGCAACATGGGTTGTTGAAGAGGAGTTTTCCTTGAACCTGGAGGAGACATTGATGGAAATTTCAAATGTTATAAATGTGTAATTGTAAGAAAAAGTCGAGGCATGTACATTAAAAACAAGATATGCAAAGTACAAATAAGAAGGTACGTCTACGTATACAAAATAACGCATTGCGAAAGTTTTTGCAAGACATAACGTAAAAAGTAGTTTTTGTGATGTATGTGGAGCATTTATGTATGTGAAAAGCAACCAAGGAGCAGCATAGTAGAAAAAAAATGCACATATATGACATAATAAACATTGTATACATGTAAGAAAACGTTAAATGTTTTATGGATAGATATGTATGGCGTGCTTTAAAAATAAACACATAACGTATACGATAACACATCTGCCATGTGAGCACAAAATTTACAGTAGCTAATTACATTGCAGATATTTGGAAAAAGACAGGAAAGTAAGGGAAAAGTATATATACAAGCAATGAAGGAAGGAAAGTGGGGGGGGTGGGGGGATATAGTGATCATGATGAAGTGGAAGAAACATAATTGGGTTGAGCTGAGGTGGAGTGCATTTGGAGAGATGGGATGGTGTATTGTAGGGTACGATGTGTTGAAGCAAGGATTGAGGGAAGAGTAAGATGTGGAAGGGTGAGTGGTGGTTGCAATAACCAAGGGTGGAGTATATGAAGGGGAGTTTAGAGACGACGTGCAATAGGATGGGTTTGAGCAGTGAGTGTAGATATTTCTTCAAGGAGTTTGGTTGATGCAGCAGCATAAGGAAGCTCTTCTGAATCGACAATGGTTGTCTTCAAGCGTGTATTGGAGTTGAAAGTCTCCATCTTAATGGACAAGGTGAACAAGTATCAGCGCGAAGTTACCTATAGAGAGATATCCTTTATGGCGGAGGTCTCGGTGGCGAGCAGGCATAAATCCTTTGTAGATACACCAAGTAGTTTGTTGGATGCATCATCAAAAGTTGTGGCCCCGTTGATCTGGCCGGTGTGGCCTTGTAAGGAAAGCTTTAAAATGTACCTGTAGTCACATTCTGTGAATTCACCATCACATTTTCTGTAATGCCAAGTGTTGAAAGCTCTATGTGCAAATTTCTTCATGCATTGAACACCATCAACAAAGAGAGGGCATGCAAGGAAGTGGAAGTCATCCATGTTAATGTCAACAATGGAAGCATGTAGAAAGAACCATAGGGTCTTATCAGAGGGTTGCATGCTTTGCAAGGCGGAAATTGTTTTATATGGGTGTGTTCGAGACATAGAGCCTATGTATTTGCGACTCAAGGATGGCGACGCAGCGTGAAATCCATGATCAGTGTACCATTTTTGAAGGCGATGGGTTGCCTCAATATCTAGATTGATAAGGATGGTACTACTGGGAACACTTCCAATTGTTTTACCATTGTAATCTGTAAGATGACCACCCTTTATTGCAAGTACAGGTGGTGGGTCGGAGGAGTATAGTGAAGCGACATGTGAACCCTCAGTGTGGCAATGATGACCCCAAAGTGTGACATCAATGCTAAAATAGTATGTGTCTCTGAGGAAAATGGTTCTCCTACTTGTTTCAAAACTGTCTTTTTTCCGAATTGTAGATGCAGGCGAGACAGAGCTAACAAGGCCAATCAGGTCAACCATGGAATTTGAAGGTAAACTTTGGAGGTCATTGATTGTTTTAAAGTGGAAGGAATGTAAAGGAATGGAGGGGAATGCATCGAGGCAAGGGTGGATGGTTGCTGTAGATGAAAGGACAATCTCAAGATGGTTGTTCAAATGGTTATATGAAGGGTTAGTTGTTTTGATTGTGCCATTCGAGATAGTGTACACTGTCCCGATTTCAACAAGGGAATAGAAGGTGTCAACAAAGTTGTTAAAGGAAGAGACATGGATCTCTTCTCCGAACAATCAATAAGGTCAAAGCCAAATAGTTTCCCTGGGCTATGTTGGTTGGTGTATTCATGGATGGGTGTCTTGGCAAGCACACGACCTTGGATGCACCATTTTTTATAGTTGGGATTGAGTGCTTTGAATGGAATTACAGTTGATGGCATGGGTATTGGTGTATCTGATGCTTGGGATGAGTGAACATCGCTTTCTTCTATGGGGTGGATGGATTGGCTAGTTGATGAACCAATTGGAATGCCAAAGCTAGTCGGTAGTAAAAGAGGAACATGGCTCCCAACAAGGGCAAGCTTGCGGTGGACCAGTTCAAGATCGAGTATTGTAATAGTCCTGTAGGAGAAAAAGGCAAGAATTAGTAAAGGTATTATAAAATTGATGATGTTGGTGGCAGGTAAAAATGTAGAAGCTAAGCTACCTAAGAGCGGGCCTAAAATAATGGCCAGAAAAGTATGTGTTATTATGGACGACGATGCAGGTGCACTTGGCGAGCTTGATGACAGATCCTTCTTGGAGTTCTCCATTTGATATGAGGGAGTTGAAGGTAGTTGGGAGCAAATTCTGGTGCGTGTTGCTACCATCTAAGATAGTAATTTGGAAACGTGGAGTAGTTTCATTTGTTGGTCCGAATGGGTGGAGTGAAAAACCTGCAGAAGTGGTTGAAGATGTACATCACCAGACAACAAAGAAGATATCGCATTTTTTGTCAAGGGTGCCTCCATTATGGAGGCAACAAACGTGTAAGTATTTGAAATTTTTTGTTTTGTGTATATATACATATATGTAGATATATACTATTGCACGAGTGACATACAAGGATGCGATACATACAATGAAACTGTAGCAGGAAGAAGAGTAGAATGTAGAACAGTGCCATATATATACTTTTTTTTAATATAATGTGAGAAAAAACATGCAATGGAACTATGCAAATTTAGGTTGTAAATGCTTAAAGTGTATTAGAGGCATGATCTAGTAAGGAATTTATTGGATACTTTGGCCCTCCTCGACATATCCCTTTTGGTCAACCGATTGTCTCATTACTATCCTGATTCTGTGTTTTATTGAGTCCAATTCTCGTCGCTTCAATACACCCCTCGTTATACTTTTATGATGCAACACAGTCTATTTATCCTCTAATCTTCCATATCTAGGTTTGCATTCTTTTCCATCAGTGTACAGGGAGTAGATTCAAACCAACGATGTGATGCGCACGTGAACAAAGGGCTTGACTATCTTCTCTGTTTGAATGCAGGTATTTTTTTTCCTTGTGTGTCATCATTGTATAATTATGTGTTATTCAAAAAATTGAATAGAAATTATATAATTAGTTCAAATAGAGGAAACTACTCTTCACATGCTTCTTGATCTAATACTTGTAATATAAGACAATAATCATAATACTAAATTGGAATAATACTAAAAGCAGATACATTTGGGGATCTCTCTGATAGCTGTAAAGTCGAAGATTTCCAGCCGTCCAACCAAAATGGGGATAGAAAAGCATAAAGTGTGGAAATGGCAGACTTGTATCATCATTCCTGTAGCAACAGGTCAGAAAATCTAGCTGAAACAATTCATGAGAGACCAAGAAACATATGAATCAGGAGCATAACAAGAAGGCTGATAGGCACATCCATGACAGTAAAAGAACCATTCATTCAAACTGAATGCTTGTGCCTCAAAAAGAGAGTGAAAGGGAAAAGCCCGGCACAAGCCAAAATAACTGAAATATCCCATGATCAATGATCATAGAATCTAAAGATCCAGAAAATTCCCCATGCCTCAGGGCCAACGAAAGAGCCTGTTTGGAGAGACTGTCATCCTGCTAGTTATGCTCGCGGTAGATATGATGGATGGTCACTAAAGAATGTCATTGGTGTGATGGAATAAAGTCTGCCAAGGGAATACTTGTATCATCATTGCTGTAGCAATAGGTCAGAAAATCTATCGGAAACAATTCGTGAGAGACCAAAAAACATATGAATCAGGAGCATAACAAGCAGGCTGATAGGCACATCCATGTCAGCAAAAGAGCCATTCATTCAAACTGAATGCTTGTGCCTCAAAAAGAGAGGGAAAGGGCAAAGCTCGGCACAAGCCAAAATAACTGAAATATCCCATGATCAATGATCATACAATCTAAAGATCCAGAAAATTCCCCATGCCCCGGGGCCAACGAAAGAGCCTATTTGGAGAGACTGTTAGCCTGCTAGTTATGCTCGCGGTAGATATGATTGATGGTCACTAAAGGGACATGATGCAGCAGAGAAAGAATGTCATCACACCAATGACTCAGAAGTGGGGTGTTCAATGAAGCAGTTCTCTTCACCCAAGAGATGATAACCTGTGAATTCGCAAATACAGATAACAGAGGGATCCCCAAATGAATGGCAACCGAAAGCAGCAACCAAAAAGGTAGAAGCTCTAATTTGGTGCTGGTGCATCTATTATCATAGGTTAAGAGCTTGTTGGCTATTTATAACCATAACATAATAAAAAAAAATTAATTCCATAAAATAAGCATAATTTTTTTTAATTCCATGCATAAGCAAAGTTATTTTATTTGTGAAATGTACCAAAACAATCCTCAATAACTACTTCAGATTTGCATCATAACTTCATACCAAATTTACCCTTCAACAAACTTTCAAATATGTGTATTGAAGAGAAGGCTCTTCTTTGCAAAGGAGTGCCACAATTTTGTTTCGTTACATTCCTCTCTAAGATCACCATCAGAATGTAGAAGAATTCCGCAAATGCAAATACATTTGTGGATCTCTCTGGTAGCTGTAAAGCTGGATAATTCCATCCATCCAACGAAAATGGGGACAAAAAATCATAAAGTCTGCCAAGGGCAGACTTGTATCATCATTGCTGTAGCAATAGGTCAGAAAATCTATCGGAAACAATTCGTGAGAGACCAAAAAACATATGAATCAGGAGCATAATAAAGCAAGCTGATAGGCACATCCATGTCAGCAAAAGAACCATTCATTCAAACTGAATGCTTGTGCCTAAAAAAGAGAGTGAAAGGGCAAAGGATAGCACAAGCCAAAATAACTGAAATATCCCATTATCAATGATCATACCATCTAAAGATCCAGAAAATTCCCCATGCCCCGGGGCCAATGAAAGAGCATGTTTGGAGAGACTGTCAGCCTGCTAGTTATGCTCGCGGTAGATATGATTGATGGTCACTAAAGGCACATGATGCAACAAAGAAAGAATGTCATCACACCAATGAATCAGAAGTGGGGTGTTCAATGAAGCAGTTCTGTTCACCCAAGAGATGATAAGCTGTGAATCCCCAAATCCAGATAAGAGAGGGATCCCCAAATGAATGGCAACCGAAAGCAGTGCCCAAAGAGCCAGAAGCTCTAATCTGGTGTTGGTGCGTCTATTATCCTAGGTTAAGAGCTTGTTGGCATTTATAACCATAATATAATAAAAGTTATTTACTTTGATAAAATAACAATAATTTTTTTTAATTCCATGCATAAGCAAAGCTATTTTCTTTGTGAAATCTGGCAAAACAATCCTCAATAACTACTTCAGATTTGCATAATAACTCCATAGCAAATTTTCCCTTTAACAAACTTTCAAATATGTCTATTGAAGAGAAGGCTCTTCTTTGCAAATAAGTGCCACAATTTTTTGTTACATTCCTTTGTAAGAGCACATTGAGAATGCACAAGAATTCCGCAAATGCAGATACATTTGGGGATCTCTCTAGTAGCTATAAAGCTGAAGAATCCCAACCATCCAACCAAAATGGGGACAGGAAAGCATAAAGTTTACGAAGGGCAGACTTTTCTCATCATTCCTGTAGCAATAGGTCAAAAAAACTATCTTAAATAATTCGTGTGAGACAAAAAAACATATGAATCAGGAGCATAACAAGAAGGGTGATAGGCACATCCATGTCAAAAAAATAACAATTCATTCAAACTGAATGCTTGTGCCTCATAAAGAGAGTGAAAGGGAAAATCCTGACACAAGCCAAAATAACTGAAATATCCCATGATCAATGATCATACCATCTAAAGATCCAGAAAATCGCCCATGCCTCGGGGCCAACGTAAGAGCCTGTATGGAGAGACTGTCAGCCTGCTAGTTATGCCCGCAGTAGATATGATTGATGGTCACTAAAGGCACATGATACAGCAGAGAAAGAATGTCATCACACCAAGGACTTAGAAGTGGGGTGTTCAATGAAGGAGTTTTGTTCACCCATGAGATGATAACCTGTGAATCCCCAAATACATATAAGAGAGGGATCCCCAAATGAATGGCAACCGAAAGCAGTGCCCAAATAGCCAGAAGCTCTAATCTGGTGTTGGTGTGTGTATTATCCTAGGTTAAGAGCTTGTTGGCTATTTATAGCCATAATATAATAAAAGTTATTTAATTCCATAAAATAATGATAAATTTTATTACTTCCATGCATAAGCAAAGTTATTTTCTTTGTGAAATGTGCCAAAACAATCCTCAATAACTACTTCAGATTTGCATCATAACTTCATACCAAATTTACCCTTCAACAAACTTTCAAATATGTCTATTGAAGAGAAGGCTCTTCTTTGCAAATAAGGGCCACACTTTTTCCTTACATTCCTCTGTAAGAGCACCTTGAGAATGCACAACAATTCCGCAAATGCAGATAGCTGTAAAGCCGGAGAATTCCAGTAATCCTACCAAAGTTGGGAAAGAAAAGCATAAAGTCTGCTAAAGGTAGATTTTTTCTCATCATTCCTGTAGCAACAGGCCAGGAAACCTATCTGAAATAATTCGTGACAGACAAAAAAACATATGAATTAGGAGCATAAAAAGAAGGCTGATAGGGACATCCATGCCAGCAGAAGAACCATTCATTCAAACTGAATGCTTGTACCTGATAAAGAGAGTGAAAAGGCAACGCCCGACAGAAGGAAAAATAACTAAAATATCCCATGATCAATGATCATACCATCTAAAGATCCAAAAAATCCTGTATGCCTCAGGGCCAAGGAAAAAGCCTATTTGGAGAGGCTGTCAGGATGCTAGTTATGCTCACAGTAGATATGATTGATGGTCATTAAAGGGACATGATGCAGCAGAGAAAGAATGTCATCACACCAATGACTCAGAAGTGGTGTGTTCAATGAAGCAGTTCTGTTCACGCAAGAGATGCTAACATGTGAATCCCCAAATACAGATAAGAGAGGGGTCCCCAAATGAATTGTAATCGAAGACAATGTTCCCTTTATCATCTATTTGGCCAACCCTTCTCCTCCACATGTCCTCTTCGCGATCCGGTGGTCCTCTGCGTGTCCTCTTCGTGATTCGCTGGTCCTCAGCATTTTTTAAAGTTTTGCTGGTCCTTCGCGTGTTTTTCAGGCTGAGGTCAAGGTTTCCGGTCGCTGGCCTGCTCTGTCCTGCAAGTTTCATTGTTCATGGGCTTTGTCGTGACTGTTGAGCTTGTCAGAACCACCCATTTCTCTTGCAAGTTTATTGTTCATGGCCTTTGCCGTGAGTGTTGAGTTTGTCAGAACCGCACTTGTCCGGTGGTTCTGGAGCGCCGTGGGGGATATTTGGAGAGCCCGTCCTGTGAAAGACTAGTGTTTTTTTCTCGGTTTGGCATTTATTCTCGGTTTGGAGGTGGTTGAACATCTTGTCATGGCGACCACCCCTCCCTACTGCATAAATGGCGTTTATTGGTCAAATTTAGTTTGCGTGGGTTTGCACAGAGAAGTTGCATTGTTTCTAGTTGCAGGAATTCTGATTCAAAGAGCCAAAGAACTAAAAAAACACAGGTACGCAATTTCATTTCTATCGCAATTTCTACCCTCTGCAAGCCGTTCATCAATTTCCACAAAACTGCCATTAAAATAATTGGGCACCACAGCTGGCCCGGCCACTAAAATGCCATTCTCGTATACCTTAGAATAATTCAAAACCCCTAAATAATTTGTTGTATTTCAGATATTGAATCTTTTCTTCGAACAAAACATCATATTATAAGGTGGTCTTGGATCACCGAAAATGAAGAACCAAAATTGTAGGCAATGCAGGGGAACAAAGAAAGGAAAACCCACAAGACAAGCCCCCACTATGGCCAAAACTGTAGATCGCCTTTAGAATGCAGAAGTGCCACTTTTTTTTTGTTACATTCCTCTCTAAGATCACCTTTAGAATGCAAAAGAATTCCACAAATGCATATACATTTGCGGATCTCTCTGATAGTTGTAAAGCCAGAGAATTCAAGCCATCCAACCAAAATTGGGATAGAAAAGCATAAAGTTTACCAAGAGCAGACTTTTCTCATCATTCCTGTAGCAACAGGTCAAAAAATCTATCTAAAATAATTCGTGAAAGACTAAGAAACATATGAATCAGGAGCATAACAAGAACACTGATAGGCACCTCCATGTCAGCAAAAGAACCATTCATTCAAACTGAATGCTTGTGCCTCATAAAGAGAGTGAAAGGGAAAATCCCGGCATAAGCCAAAATAAATGAAATATCCCATGATCAATGATCATACCATCTAAAGATCCAAAAAATTCCCCATGCCCCGGGGCCAACGAAAGAGCCTGTATGGAGAGTCTATCAGCCTGCTAGATATGCTCGTGATAGATATGATTGATGGTCACTAAAGGAACATGATGCAGCATAGAAATAATGTCATCACACCAATGACTCAAAAGTGGGGTGTTCAATGAAGCAGTTTTGTTCACCCATAAGATGATAACCTGTGAATCCCCAAATACAAATAAGAGAGGGATCCCCAAATGAATGACAACTGAAAGTGTAAATTCCACCTTAAGAACCAAGTATATTCTGGATTTTAATTCAGACTTGCTTTTATGAAGCCCTTCTAGGTATAAGGGATCAATTGGGTAAAAAGCTGAGGTAAATGTGGCAAAAACTGTTTTCTAAGAAACAACTACATTGATAATTTTGGAAGAGTGGTTCTATGTAAAAGTCTCCCTTGGGTAAGTAGCTGGGGGTAATTGTTGCAAAAGTTGTTTTCTGAGAATCAACAATATTGGGAATTATGAAAGTGGTTCCATGTAAAAACAAACCATTTTGTAGTTTTGAGACACTACCCTATTATTTGGTTTGTAAGAGATACAAGTACTTGTAGATTCACTAATGATCACGAATTCTTAAATATTTATATTTAATAGCTTGAACAGTGGGAGGAAGATTTAAATGATTATGAAGCTTTGAGGAGAGAAATACCAGGGGATGTCGAAGTAGCTCGAGCCCTTTTTGATGTGCAAGTAGCAATGAAGAGGTCTCGTGGAGAAGGAATTAATGACATGAAGTTTGGAGGGGAAGTTGAGGTGGTTTCTAGCAATGATCAATTTAGAAAAGCAATTACTGCACCTGGTAATAGTTCATTGCATTCTTTCTTTTATCAGTCCTACTTTGATCATGACAATGTA
Organism: Pseudotsuga menziesii; assembly: GCA_001517045.1. Taxonomy (NCBI): domain Eukaryota; kingdom Viridiplantae; phylum Streptophyta; class Pinopsida; order Pinales; family Pinaceae; genus Pseudotsuga; species Pseudotsuga menziesii. The sequence continues at coordinate 353,900 of LPNX010742732.1, forward strand.
CTAGAGCATAGAAGATACAACGTGTAATTAATTTACAAGATTGATGGGTCCATTAATCAGGTCTTGCAGTAGTCCACTTCAGCACAAGATCTAGTGAGAGATGCAAGCAGATATCTCCATTTGTTGATCAGCTTTGTAAAAGACATCCATTTGTAAATTTTCTCAGGGTATCATAGCTCAATACGATATGCAATCATGTTGAGCTTATCTTGTTTCTATATTGCTCATGACCTAACTTGGCTTTGTGCATTTGCTGTGTTCTATGAATGTTAAGGTGGATGTCGAATAGAATCTCTATTTGGCAAAGTCAGAGAGTGTGAGTACTGTGCCAACATTAAAAATTTACAAAAATGGTCTCAAAGTCAAAGAAATTGTTGGGCCAAGCTAGCAGGTGTTGGAGTACTCAGTGAAACATTATAGTCTTTAGGCAGGTGTCCATAGATTCATGCATTTAGTTGAACATATTTTCATAAGAAATAAAGTGGATCACCTCCACATATTTTTCACATTCTTTAGGCTTGTGATTCCCTTTGATACAGGTTCTCTTGTATTCCTTCGTCTCAGCCCCTGTAACAGGTCTATTTTTCACTCCTTCCATTTTTATTTTGTTGCCCCTGGGGTAATTAGAATGCCGAGCATCATAGAATTGTATCAGACTGCAGCAAAATGAAATGCAAAACCCTATTCCATGGGATTGTTGGTATTTAGCAAAGCGTGGTAGAAATGAACTTTGTGGAGAGCCAAAGTCTTGTATTGCACTAGTCAAGTTTGTGCAGTTGAACTGGGCGTTGGGACATAATGTCTTGTATAGCGATAAATTTCGCAGCTCAAAATTATTGGAATTGCGCCTGTATCTGCTAGAGATGGTGGTGACTTAGTTTATAGAACTCATTAAGCATTCATTGGTCTGTTTACATATTAAGGATGGAATATAATTATAGGATATTCAGATGTCTATCTGTCCCACCAGGGTGATCTTTCTGTTCATTGCTGGAAGATGTATATTATAGCCATTGCCATACCCCATTTTATTGCTCTTTGTCATTTTGTGTGCGAAGAGACTGTTCACCAAATTACTCTTATCTCATCCTACTTAGACAAGAGCTACCTCCTTCCAAACATATAACTCAAAATAAAAGGCCATGAACAAGTGATCTACAATATCTAAATCGTGCTTGCAAAGTATGCAACTCTTAGCATGTCTAGTTTCTTTTATGTCTATTATCCTAGGTTAACAGCTTCTTGGCTATTTATAACCATAAAATAATCTTTATTTTTAAAGGAAATGTTGATTTCTAGACCACTCTCCCCAAATAGACTCTATATGAAAGAAAGCATTCTTCAATGCTTGCAGCATAACCCAACTTGATAGTGTATACCCTTGTTCCACTATTCTTGGACCACTTGAGTTGATCATATTCTTCTAAAAGTTTAATAGCACTATGGTTAACAATATATACAAAATGTATACTAAAAATATATATAAAAAGTTTCAATTATTTATCCAAATGACCTTGTAAGTTTACATCAAATTCCTATCACAATATATGTACATTATATACAACCTTTATGTGCTGAAAAGAGTGGGAGAGGATAATGGAATTCTTATTCATTATAGTGGATAGGTAACAAGGGAGAAGTGATGATGCAATGGATGAAGAATAAATAATATTTGATAGCAATGGGATAAGGTTAGGAATTTAGAATAGAGGTTAAGAGGAGTTGGTAGGGTCACTTAGTAATGTTTACTGTGTATGTAGGAATAACCAAAACCAACTATAAATAAAAGGATCCAACATACTAGGTAACAAAGATTAAATGAAAGGTTCAGCATATTCCATTTACCACTGCCCATAGAAGTCAAAGGATCCAACATTTTTAAAAAGAAACTTTGAATATATTATATTTTAAGAATAATAACAGACATAACAGTTTTCCATGAAAACCAACATTATCAATTGTTACATAAAGCTCCAAGCTCCAAATAATATATATGAAAGTAGTGCCAACAACAAGTGGCAGCTGTCAAAATGTCAAAACAAGTTATGCATGCATTCATTTTAAGTAAATGCTTCCTTTTGTAAAAATTTGTTAGAGAAAACTGTGCCTTTAATTCCTAGCCTCTACTACTTCAAAAGCTAGAATAAATTGAAATCTACAACAAAACCATAATAAATTGGAAAGCCTTGACAATATTATTGCAAACGAGGAAATGACAGAGATTAGAGATACAGAGAACTTTTCCCTTAGAAATGGAACCTCCTACAGTGTAGGAAATTTTTTAGCTGATATACAAAATGGGGAGTATCATTTAGCAGCTAGAGATTTATTTCCTAAGTGATACACAAACTACTCCATTTCTTTTGACATTCTATCAACTCTAACTATTGCTTGTCTCATAGATTGTAAAGTTTTTCTTAGTGAGAAAATCCATTAGTTCTGAGACTTTTAATTTCATCCTCAGCAGCAGCCTACATCTTCTATAATTAATCCTGTTGAAATAAACCTGGAAGCCCCTTCCGTGAGACTATGGAATAAAAATATAAAAATACAGGGTAGAGAAATCAATTGTCATTTCTAAAAATTGTCACCAAAATCTGTTTTCATTGTTTTAAACTTTAGCAACCTGCATTATTTCTTTGCTTTTCATTTCATAAGTTTATAACCAATTGATACGGTTGGCATGTTGGATGAAAAAATGATCGAGTCTCTTTTTGGTTATGATCCCAACCAAAAAGTGAAAAATGAAGTGACAAACTTTTTAGTGCCTGCTTCCCAATCTAGAAACAATGCACAAATACTTGATCGCAGAAAATCTCAAAATATTGCCATACTCTTAAGGGCTTTGGATGTGACGAAAGAGGAAGTTTGTGATGCATTGCTGGAAGGTAAGATTCTTCACTATCATTCTAATAATAGAATTGTGCAATTGGAAGGTGCAATATATCAAAATTTATTATTCTTTTCCAGCTTCTCATGTTGACTCCATGCTTGAATGGAAAGACAATTGGGTATCAACTGGCTTATTAAGATTTATTGCTTGGTACATGGGATGGCTTAAACACTGAATTCTTGGAGAAAGTGGTAAAAATTACACTAACTCGGGAAGAAGAGATTAAACTGAAAGAATACAATGGCAATATTTCAAAACTTGGCCCTGTAGAGCGGTTTCTTAAAGCAATAGTGGACATCCCTTTTGCCTTCAAACGTTTTGATGCAATGCTGTTTAGGGAAACATTTGAAGAGGAAATCAATTTTATCAAGAAATCCTTCACAATATTGGAGGTCAGTTTACCTTCTTTTCTGCCTCGGTACTCTAGTTTTTTTATGCAACAAAGTGAGCTTATTACATGATAAGTCATTTTAATAGTGTATCTTCCCTTTGGTAGGTAATGTAGCTATCCATTATCTGATATTTTGTTGCAAGCCCAAGTCCTAGATTAGGTGTATTCCATGTGACTCTGTTCACACTCTAAAGTGATAACCTCACTTAAGCAATCCTAAGGCAAAAGACCTTTCGAGACCTGATGATACATGTAAAAAATCCATATTATCTCAGCATAGGAATCATGCTAGAAAAAGCTAAACAGTAGTAATAGTATACAAGCATGATTTTTGGAAGAATTTAAATGGACCCTTTTACACTTTAATGTGCTACTTCCATAAACTATGTTGTCTCCTGAAATGACAGTTAGGGTTCATTCAATTTTTAAATTTAATTATAGTTCTCTGTTGTTACAGGATGCATGCGCAGAACTAAGAGGAAGGATTTTGTTCTTGAAATTACTGGAAGCTGTCCTAAAAAATGGTAACCGGATGAATTCTGGTACTTACCACGGTGGTGCACAAGCTTTCAATCTTAACACACTTCTCAAGCTAGCAGATGTTAAAGGGATAGATGGAAAGACAACTTTATTGCACTTTATTGTTCAGGAGATTATAAGATCAGAAGGCAAACATATTGCAGAAGTTGCAGATCAATCTGCCTCAAGCTCAGTTCCTACATCTTATGGCATAGATGGTAAAGATGAATCTTTTGTTAATAAATAAGATGATTATATGCGATTTGGATTGCAGGGTTGAGCGATGAGCTGCATAATGTGAAGAAGGCTGCAGGAATAGATTCAGATACTGTGACTAGTTGTGTGTCAAAACTTGCTAGTGGAGTAGCAAAGTTAAGAGAATTTTTGCAGTCAGATTTGACCTGTAAATAAGCAAAATTGGCTGGCCTAAGCAAGCCAGCAGCCAACATAGAAGACAACCATCAGACCTTGTATCCCCATTGGGTGGACTTGGAGAGTAATTTTTCTTCAATGGACACTACAGTACTTTCCCCGCTAAATCCATCATTTTCTTGTTCCCTCTTTAATCAAACAACCTGAGATTTTCGAGGTAAGGAGCTCAAATTTTTTTATATTAAGCAGCCCGAATCCCAACTCTCTGTTCTCGGTTCTTAAATTCTTAATAGCTCATTTTGTCACTTGCAAAGGCCTGTTATACATTTCATGGGAGAAGTAGTTCTAGGTTTTGGCAATTGTAGATTAGAGGGGCGTTTGCCATGACAAGATGTTCAACCACCTCCAAACCGAGAAGAAATGCCAAACCAAGGAAGAAACACTGGTCTTTCATAGGACGGGCTCTACAAATATCACCCATGGCGCTCCAGAACCGCCGGACAAGTGCGGTTTTGACAAACTCAACACTCACGACAAAGCCCATGAACAATGAAACTTGCAGGCAAAATGGGCGGTTCTGACAGACTCAACAGTCACGGCAAAGCCCATGAACAATGAAACTTGCAGGACAGAGCAGGGAAGTGACCGAAAACTTGTAGGACAGAGCAGGGCAGTGGAACTTTAAAACACACAGAGGACCAGCGGATTGTGAAGAGGACACACGGAGGACCACCGGATCGTGAAGAGGACACGCGGAGGAGCAGGGTTGGCCGAATAGACGACGGAAGGAACAATGTCTTAAAGTGCCACTGACAGTTGCCTTGGTATGAGCTAATTTTAACAGAAATGCAGGGGAAAAAACATGTTTAAAAAGGTGAAGTTTATTATGTTAAGTTCATTTATCACATACTCCAATTGCACTACGATCATGAAGATAGTATAACTCGAGGAAGTTGAATATTTGAGCAGAATTCTCAGTGATGTTCAGCAATAAGTAGAATTTATGTAAATGAATGATAAAAGTAAAGGGCTGAATAGTAACCAGCATTGGAAAGCAGCACAACTAATAAGCCAGTGGGTCATGAAGAAGACAACAATAAGTAGAAGTTATGTAAACAAATGATAAAAGTAAAGGGCTGAACAGTAACCAGCATTGGAAAGCAGCACAACTAATAAGCCAGTGGGTCACGGAGAAGTGCGGTGGGCTGAATAGACTACGGAATGAGCAGTGGTTTACCAAAGAACTATAGGGGAGAACGCCTTATGGCAAAAAAATACCATGCAAGCATAAATGGGAATACTATTCGGTCAGCGACTCCTTTTACAGTATGGAAAGAAAGGGCAAAATAGGGCTGTTAAAGACATGAATAGTCCAATCTTTGGACCATGCGCCTACAAACGATGTCTAAAGTCAAAAGTGAGAAGGTCTAAATTAAATTCATTCATTCTTCGTACTAAAGGTTAATAGCAATGGCATACTGACCCCATTCGATCTAATAAGTTTTGGTAGCAGTTCCTAGGGCCTTAGAATTAATGAGGAAACAAACTCTGGGCATGTGATGGAGCTATAAGAAAATAGTGTCTGGGATATTTGCTATCTATTTTACATGCAAACAACCAAGTAGAGCTGGAAACCCACACAGTGTTAGTTCACCGTTAGGCTAAAATTTTCCCAAATTTTCTATATTTCCAACTACCCTTTCTAAGTTTTGGGTGGAAACACTTATTTGGGTTTGCTTTTTGTTATTTTTTGTTGTTGGAGAAGAGATGGAGTCTACCTCTTCTATTGTAGAATGCATTGGAGTCCCCAACTATGGCAACTCATTGGTTTTCAGTTTCCCTGTGCCTTTATTGCTATTAGGATTTACTACAAGAATTCCCTAGATTCCACATGAAAATGTCGTGCCATCTTAACTAAAGAAGGAGAAAAAGGAAGCGCATTTTCGCAGAATATACCCTGTCATTTTAACTCCACTTAGAACACATGCATATAAGAACACATGCATACAAGACATTCAAGAAACTCAAATCACATTCTTCACTGAGGGGTTTACTTACCGGGGCCTATCTTGTGCGAAGAACTGGGGTTGCAGAGGGGTATTCGTGGACCATAAATAGTCCGAAACTTAGATCTGCAAGGAACAGAGCAATAAGATACATAAACTTAGACAAAGTTATTCCCATAAGTTGAACAACAAGCTTCCTCCGTTAATGAGACACCCACATCCATTCCAGGACAAGATAATTAACAAATATATTTATATTCAAGAATGCCAAAAGAAACTGACATGGAGTAAATTATGCATATAAAAGTGTATTAAGAGAACTAAGGCCTATTCTATGAAAGTAAAATAATTTGGAAATTCAGAAGTCATTGTCGCTGTATAGAAACTTGAAATACCCTTTAAATAATTAGAAAAACAAATATTAAAACAAGAAAAAACATAAACCAACATTTTTCTTTACCTATTTAATTTCAAAACAACAAATACTTCAAATAAAACGCATTGTAGATGTGAATATCAAGATCAAGCATTAATGGAAACAAGGTCACCCTGAGAATAGATACTGCCAATAACAGTTTAGCAACAACTTAATAAATTGCTAGTATATAGATAGACCATGGCAAACAAGCCACTACCCAAAAACTTTATGAAATAGAAAATTAACCACACAGTTTGCAAATTTTCAGCCCTACCAAACAGGATATAGTTTCTGTGAAATTGAAATTGAAAAATTCAAGCTCCGCCATATAACTATGGCCTGCTTATTTGAAAACCATATCACTAAACTACATGTTATTGAAAGCAACCCAAATTTTATGAAACAAACATTACACACAATTTGCAAACAATAGAAAAAACATAAACCAACATTTTTCTTTACTTGTTTAATTTCAAAACGAAAAATTCTTCAAAGAAAACGCATTGTAGATGTGAATATCAAGATCAAGCATCAATGGAAACAAGGTCACCTTGAAAATAGATACTGGCAATAACACTTTAGCAACAACTTACAAAATTTCTAGTATATAGATAGACCATGGCAAACAAGCCACTACCCAAAAAACTTTATGAAATAGAAAATTAACCACAAAGTTTGCAAATTTTCAGCCCTACCAAACAGGATATAGTTTCTATGAAATCAAAATTGAAAAATTCAAGCCCTGCCATATAACTATGGCCTGCTTATTTGAAAACCATATCACTAAACTACATGTTATCGAAAGCAACCCAAATTTTATAAAACAAACATTACACAAAATTTGCAAACAATTATACAACATATATCAATAGTTGATACTCATGTGCCTACTATAATTCAAAAAAATCTAAACTAAACTTAGAAAAGCAAATTCTAAAAATAAGAAAGGGTAAAACTGGAATTATTTCACAGACTGGCACATTCATAGCATGCACGCACCTCTACCACGCTGTTGTCTACAAAAATACTCTCATGCACCCTCATCATAACTGTCCTAACAGCTTACTGCTGCAATGGATTTGCTGAATGTACCATAGTGTATCCGCTACGTGTGCCAAAGGAGAACAATGGATGAGCAATCTACGTAAAAACTAACTGCAATTGCAAACAGACTAAAAAATATCATAGTAATAGTAGTAAAAACAGCACCATGGCAATCCCCTACAAGAAGGTTACATCGAACACCCTAAACACTAAAATGCTTATCTTCCAAAGCCTATAGATCCTTCTCATTCCATTGTTTTGTATTCACTTCCATAGTGTATCCATTGAATAATTCCACTTTCACCCTATGTAAACGCTACTGATACAAGAACAAAAATAAATCACTACAACTTGACCTATGTCCCAAATAGCCTAATACATAATAGGATCTCAATCCTATTTTGAACTTCTCAGAATACCTTAAACCGCAATCCTAAAAAAGTACAACCAGGTGAAGCTGTAAGAAATGAGAATCACTTCCAGTAGCTCTAGTCAAAATTTCAAACATTAAATACCCTTTATAAGACCTCTTTGGTAGCTATCAATGAGTTTCCAAACATTAATACAACTATTAGGAAATCTTTAACTTTTGTAAAAGAGGCCCATGTTTATTCTTGATGCAAATTGTTTACAACAACAGGTTTAAAATATTTATTCCTTTGGCACTGTTTCAAAAGCAAGCACTAGTCTTCATCTTTACAAATCGTTAGTTACATTCTAAAGAGTCCTAAGCAGTTCAAACATGGGCATTTAGGTTTCTTTATATTCTGCAGACAAAAATGAATATGAAAAGTCTTAAAACACTTAAAATTATGTTTTGCTTATTATCCTAGAAAAAGCCTAGGAATATTTAAACTTTGTTATGCTTATAGTTAAAAGCCCTAGTATTATGTGAGAAGGCCAGAAGGCAACATTAGTTGTCCCATCCATAAATATTTTGAGCTGTCTCATGAATACCTCGATCTCATTTTAATGCAGATTCAAGTTACTGAGATATTCAAAGCCTTTAGCCAGGAACCTGTAACTTTCAGCCTCACCAAGTACCATAGATACTAGTCGCCTAAACAGGTCCAAAAGGAAACAGATGCCTTTACCCTTTTGGTAGGAAGGATCCTATCACTTTTAGTCCACCAAGTCCAGTTCCACAGATCCGTTAGACAATACATGCTGCTGTTACTTACGTTGATTCAACATTTAAGGAGCATAGGCCATTGATTTTAGGAGGAAGCAGAGTGTCCAATTGAGTGAGGTCGAGGAGCTGGAAGAGAATTTGGATTCCCCAAAGAGCCAACCAATAAATTGATTAAGGGAATAAACCAAAGATAGATAGCTACAATGGTTCCAGGACGAGTATCGAGAAAAACCGTTTATAGAGCTATTTTAGCACTCTAGAAAGGGGGCGACGTACAAGAGACCCACCAATGCGTGGGGTTGAAGGAAGGCTGTTGTTTGACAATATACCTCCCTCCCAGCCCAAGCCGAAGTTATTATTGATTTTAATATGATCCATGGCACAAAAGAAAGACATCTGGGTGGGACTAGCCGGACCGCTATTGATGGAGGTGGGGCGATTCCAAGGCTGCTGGGATTATTTCCAAACCTGCATCTTTAGATTAGAGGAGAGAAGACAAGGTAGGGGTAGATAGAGTTACTGTTCCGACAAGAGTCACTACAGACAGACTTCGGCTACTTCACGCCATCCCTAGACAGTTCCACAAGGTTTAGCCTACAGTATAACCCATTCCTACAGCCAAGCTTTGAATACAGTATTAAAGTCCAACTACACCATAGAGCTGGCCCGGGCTAAGGAGCCTGCACACTATTCATATAGTGTGGATATTTTGAAACCTTATATGATACACCACTTCACTACCCAACTTAACAATGAAAGTGACACACAGAGCGATTTAATAATGGCATTTTATGAATGCAGATTCAAGTTACTCAGATATTCAAAGCAAGCATGCACAGGTTCTTTAAAAATACATACACAAGAGAGAATTACCAACGATTTCTGCCATTTTCACTTGCGGCAATGCAAAGTTTTGAAGCAGGGTGTTTGGGATTATCATACAACGAAATGTAGGCCCACTACGTTTTGGTAGGCAAATATTCTTTGCATACCCCACCTTCTATTATCGATAAAAATATTTGTAGGGATGAATTTCTATCGCAGAGCGATACAAAATTTAAGGTTTGATGAACGGATTGCAGAGGGAAGAAATTGTGATAGAAATGAAATTGCGTACCTGTGCTTTTGTAGTTCTTTGGCTCTTTGGATCAGAATTTCTGCAAGTAGAAAGAATGCAACTTCTCTGTGCAAACCCACGCAAATTAAATTTGACCAGTAAACGCCATTTATGCAGGAAGGAGGGGCGGTCGCCATGACAAGATGTTCAACCACCTCCAAACCGAGAATAAATGCCAAACTGAGAAAAAACCACTGGTCTTTCACACAGGACGAGCTCTCCAAATATCGCCCACGGCGCTCCAGAACCGCCGGACAAGTGCGGTTCTGACAAACTCAACACTCATGGAAAATCCCATGAACAATGAAAAATGAAACTTGCAGGCGAAATGGGCGGTTTTGACAAACTCAACAGTCACGGCAAAGCCCATGAACAATGAAACTTGCAGGATAGAGCAGGGAAGCGACCGGAAACTTGCAGGACAAAGCAGGGCAGTGCAACTTTAAAACACACAGAGGACCAACGGATCGAGAAGAGGACACGCGGAGGACCACCGAATCACGAAGAGGACACGCGGAGGAGCAGGGTTGGCTGCATAGACGACGAAAGCTACAGTGCTTTTCCGAACTTGTTCGGAGAAAAACGCTGTATAGAAACTTGAAATACCCTTTAAATAATTAGAAAAACAAATATTAAAACAAGAAAAAACACAAACCAACATTTTTCTTTACCTGTTTAATTTCAAATAAAAAAATTCTTCAAAGAAAGTGCATTGTGGATGTGAATATCAAGATCAAGCATCAATGGAAACAAGGTCACCCTGAGAATAGATACTGCTAATAACAGTTTAGCAACAACTTACAAAATTGCTAGTATATAGATAGACCATGGCAAACAAGCCACTACCCAAAAACTTTATGAAATAGAAAATTAACCACACAGTTTGCAAATTTTCAGCTCTACCAAACAGGATATAGTTTCTATGAAATTCAAATTGAAAAATTCAAGCCCTGCCATATAACTATGGCATGCTTATTTGAAAACCATATCACTAAACTACATGTTATCGAAAGCAACCCAAATTTTATAAAACAAACATTACACACAATTTGCAAACAATAGAAAAAACATAAACCGACATTTTTCTTTACTTGTTTAATTTCAAAACGAAAAATTCTTCAAAGAAAACGCATTGTATATGTGAATATCAAGATCAAGCATCAATGGAAACAAGGTCACCCTAAAAATAGATACTGCCAATAACACTTTAGCAACCACTTGCAAAATTGCTAGTATATAGACAGACCATGGCAAACAAGCCACTACCCAAAAAATTTATGAAATAGAAAATTAACCACACAGTTTTCAAATTTTCAGCCCTACCAAACAGGATATAGTTTCTATGAAATCCAAATTGAAAAATTCAAGCCCTGCCATATAACTATGGCCTGCTTATTTGAAAACCATATCACTAAATTACATGTTATCGAAAGCAACCCAAATTTTATAAAACAAACATTACACACAATTTGCAAACAATGATACAATATATATCAATAGTTGATACTCATGTGCCTACTCTAATTCAAGAAAATCTAAACTAAACTTAGAAAAGCAAATTCTAAAAATAAGAAAGGGTAAAATTGGAATTATTTCGCAGATTGGGACATTCATAGCATGCACGCACCTCTACCACGCTGCTGTCTACAAAACTACTCTCATGCACCCTCATCATAACTGTCCTAACAACTTACTACTGCAATGGATTTGCTGAGTGTACCATAGTGTATCCGCTACATGTGCCAAAGGAGAACAATGGATGAGCAATCTACGTAAAAACTAACAGCAATTGCAAACAGACTAAAAAATATCATAGTAATAGTAGTAAAAACAGCACCATGGCAATCCCCTACAAGAAGGTTACATCGAACTCCCTAAACACTAAAATGCTTATCTTCCAAAGCCTATAGATCCTTCTCATTCCATTGTTTTGTATTCACTTCCATAGTGTATCCATTGAATAATTCCACTTTCACCCTATGTAAACGCTACTGATACAAGAACAAAAATAAATCACTACAACTTGACCTATGTCCCAAATAGTCTAATACGTAACAGGATCTCAATCCTCTTTTGAACTTCTCAGAATACCTTAAACCGCAATCCTAAAAAAGTACAATCAGGTGAAGCTGTAAGAAATGAGAATCACTTCCAGCAGCTCTAGTCAAATTTTCAAACATTAAATACCCTTTATAAGACCTCTTTGGTAGCTATCAATGAGTTTCCAAACATTAATACAACTATTAGGAAATCTTTAACTTTTGTAAAAGAGGCCCAAGTTTATTCTTGACGCAAATTGTTTACAACAACAGGTTTAAAATATTTATTCCTTTGGCACTGTTTCAAAAGAAAGCACTAGTCTTCATCTTTACAAATCGTTAGTTACATTCTAAAGAGTCCTAAGCAGTTCAAACATGGGCATTCAGGTTTCTTTATATTTTGCAGACAAAAATGAATATCAAAAGTCTTAAAACACTTAAAATTCTGTTTTGCTTATTATCCTAGAAAAAGCCTAGGAATATTTAAACGCTGTTCTACTTATAATTAAAAGCCCCAGTATTATGTGAGAAGGCCAGAAAGCAACATTAGTTGTCCCATCCATAAATATTTTGAGCTGTCTCGTGAATACCTCGATCTCATTTTAATGCAGATTCAAGTTACTCATATATTCAAAGCCTTTAGCCAGGAACCTGTAACTTTCAGCCTCACCAAGTACCATAGATACTGGCCGCCTAAACAGGTCCAAAAGGAAACAGATGCCTTTACCCTTTTGGCAGGAAGGAGCCTATCACTTTTAGTCCACCAAGTCCAGCTCCACAGATCCGTTAAACAATACATGCTGCTGTTACTTACGTTGATTCAACATTTAAGCAGCATAGGCCATCGATTTTAGGAGGAAGCAGAGTGTCCAATTGAGTGAGGTCGAGGAGCTGGAACAGAATTTGGATTCCCCAAAGAGCCAACCGATAAATTCATTAAGGGAATAAACCAAAGATATATAGCTACAATGGTTCTAGGGCGAGTATCGAGAAAAACCGTTTATATAGCTATTTTAGCACTCTGGAAACAGGGCGACGTACAAGAGACCCGCCAATGCGTGGGGTTGAAGGAAGGCTGTTGTTTGACAATATACCTCCCTACCAGCCCAAGCCAGAGTTATTATTGCTTTTAATATGATCCATGGCACAAAAGAAAGACATCTGGGCAGGACCAACCGGACCCCTATTGATGGAGGTGGGGCGATTCCAAGGCTGCTGGGATTATCACCGAACCTACGTCTTTAGATTAGAGGAGAGAAGACAAGGTAGGGGTAGATAGAGTTACTGTTCCGACAAGAGTCACTACAGACAGACTTCAACTACTTCACGCCATCCCCAGACAGTTCCACAAGGTTTAGCCTACAGTATAACCCATTCCTACAGCCAAGCTTTGAATACAGTATTAAATTCCAACTACACCATAGAGCTGGCCCGGGCTAAGGAGCCCGCACATTATTCATATAGTGTGGAGATTTTGAAACCTTATATGATACACCACTTCACTTCCCAACTTAACAATGAAAGTGACGTGCAGAGCGATTTAATAATGGCATTTTATGAATGCAGATTCAAGTTACTCAGATATTCAAAGCAAGCATACACAGGTTCTTTAAAAATACATACACGAGAGAGAATTACCAATGATTTCTACCATTTTCGCCTGCGGCAATGCAAAGTTTTGAAGCAGGGTGTTTGGGATTATCATACAACGAAATGTAGGTCCACTACGTTTTGGTAGGCAAATATTCTTTTCATACCCCACCTTCTATTATCAATAAAAATATTTGCAGGGATGAATTTCTATCCCAGAGCGATACAAAATTTAAAGTTTGATGAACGGCTTGCAGAGGGCAGAAATTGTGATAGAAATGAAATTGTGTACCTGTGTTTTTGTTGTTCTTTGGCTCTTTGAATCAAAATTCCTACAACTAGAAAGAATGCAACTTCTATGTGCAAACCCACACAAAGTAAATTTGACCAGTAAACGTCATTTATGTAGCAGGGAGGGGCGGTCACCATGACAAGATGTTCAACCACCTCCAAATCGAGAATAAATGCCAAACCGAGAAAAAAACACTGGTCTTTCACACAAGACGGGCTCTCCAAATATCGCCCATGACGCTCCAGAACCGCCGGACAAGTGCGGTTCTGACAAACTCAACACTCACGGCAAAGCCCATGAACAATGAAAACTGAAACTTGCAGGCGAAATGGGCGGTTCTGACAAACTCAATAGTCACGACAAAGCCCATGAACAATGAAACTTGCAGGACAGAGCAGGGCAGCGACCAGAAACTTGCAGGACAGAGCATGGCAGCAGAACTTTAAAACACGCGGAGGACCAGCGGATCGAGAAGAGGACACGTGGAGGACCACCGGATCGCGAAGAGGACATGTAGAGGAGCAGGGTTGGCCGCATAGACGATGAAAGCGAAAGTGATTTTCCGAACTTGTTCAGAGAAAAACGCCTTATGGCGTGATAAAATAGATGAAATAAAAATAAAAGATTAAATGAAATACATGTATCTTTTTAAGCACCTCAATTGGCTACCAAACCCTATTATAAATGAAAAAAATATATGTTTTTGAATTGATGAATCAAATAAATTTATGAATTGATGAATCAAATTTATTTTACTTCCTTTTTTTAGTTGTAGGAATAGTGAGAAAGAAAACATTATTTATAATATATGTACAAAGTTTCAAATATTAAAAATAAAAATTATAACTTATGTTTATATCTATCTAACCTTGGAAAAGCCTATAAATTCTATGCATAATTTTTTAATCTATAATGATGAACATATGGATCAGTAATTGCATCTTATATATGTAGGCATGTTTTAAAATAGATTTAAAACCTTTTTAACAACAAAATATAGATACTATAAAGGTGATTTTTCTTTTAATTTCAAACCATATATTTATCTTCTTCACATAAATGTAGTATAGGGAAAGTAAACCACAATATGAAAGTGACAAAACAAGCCACAAAGCAGCACATCATTTTCTAATAAGCAATCAATGAAAAAAACAAAATTGATATAACATGATCTTCCCTAGAGTGGATACCTCTTATATGAGCTATCGCTTGTGACCTTGAAGGAAAAAAAAAACAAAATTGGCATAACATGATCTTCCCTAGAGTGGATACCTCAAATATGAGCTATTGCTTGTGACCATGAAGAGCCAAACACACATAATAAGGAAGGGATTGCATAATTCATGAGTCTCCTATTTCCTATTGGTAACAACTACCTCAAACCACATTGCCCCATGCTAATTTAGAGTTGTTGTTGGTAGCTCTTGGGTTTTGATGTAGCTTGATGAAAAAGTAATAATAAAAATTGATAAATAAAAACATAACTAATGTCATCATTTACATCTTAAGTTTGGATTAAAATATATATTTCACACAATTATATATATATATAT
>LPNX010742732.1:369683-395253 GCA_001517045.1 Pseudotsuga menziesii
TATAGGAATTCTCCTAAGGTAAGATAACTTAAATTACCATCTTTTTTTTTCACTTCTTATAACAATAGCATATATAGGATTACTGAAAGAAACACAATCATAATATAGACATAGATTTATCCTGGGAAACGCTCTAAGAGAAGAAAACCCAACAAAACTTCCTCAATATAGATGATCAAAAGTACAAAGAAAAAACCCAAAACAAGTGCTCCTTCTCCTTGCAGATCTCTCTCTCTCTCTCTCCTATGCGAATTACACAAGTGAGCATGTGTCCAAATGAGGAGCACATCACTCATATTTATAAGTTATCTTCCACTTGACTTTCTCACTAACTAGGTCGTCCCCAACAAACTTAACTGGGTCGACTTACCTAGGAAGACTCAAAACAATATAATATTATTTTTTGGAGGGTTCTATCAAGCTGACTTACAAGGGAGGTTTTACCTCATGACTCAATGATGACCGAATACAATAATAACATCCCGATGGAGGAATAAAACATATCCGAAATAAATAAAATAAAATATTCTTCTAAGTTACAATATTTTAACACTCCCCCTTAACGAGAAGGGTATTCTACTGACAACAACAACATTAATTATAGGAGAAAGGAGGGAGAGCATCATCAACAACATCAAGGTGATACATCTATAAATCATTAGAAGTTTTCTTCAACAACATCAGCAACTGGAACAGTTACTAGAACATCTTCAATATCTTCAGTACTGGAGCATCATCTTCTATATCACTGAGTCTTCAATTTTTATCTTCATCTTCTGCATCACTCGATCACTCGATATTCTACACCAACACTTGATCTTTCGATCAACAACAACAACATCGACATCAACATAACCTGCAATGCACATGATCCAATTACAGGATGATCAATCCCTCTCACTTTAGAACATAAGTCCAAGGATGATGCAATCCTAACCACATCATTGAGACAAAAGTATGATGATCACTTTATGACTAATGTCCATGGATGATACAATCCCAACCACATCACGAAGACAAAATTATGTGGATCACTTTAGGACTAATGTCCAAGGATGATACAATCCCAAACACATCACAGAGACAAAAGTTTGTGGAACACTTTAGGTCTAATGTCAAGGGATGATACAATCCCAACCACATCATAGAGACAAAATTTTGTGGATCACTTTAGGACTAATGTCTACGGATGATACAAACCCAACCACATGATGGAGACAAAATTCTGCGGATCACTTTAGGACTAATGTCCAGGGATGATACAATCCCACTGCACCATCATCATCACTGCTCCCCCTTTCGAGGAAGGGCCTTTCGAACCACACCAAGCTTGTCACATAAGTACTCAAACTTCACTCGAGAAAGAGGCTTAGTCAACACATTAGCAACTTGGTCTTCAGTGCTCACATACTGGAGCTTTATAGCTCCCTTCTATACCATATCTCATATGTAAAAATACTGGATTTATATGTGCTTTGACTTGTCATGGAACACTAGGTTCTTCATCATCTTTATACAACTCTGGTTTTCACATAGAATCACCGTGGTATCCAATGTTGTGAATATTTAAATACTATTATTATTTATAAATAAATAGATTATTAGTTACTAAGGTGAAATAGCATAACCCTTCATTATGCATGCTCAAGCCTTATAAAGGCGAGCCTCATTGTAATATTTTATCATCATCTATCAATACATATATTATTATTTTATTATTCATCATGGAAGTCGAACTCGCTTCTTAACTGTCCAATCGGATACAAATGTTCCATTGGTATCAAAGGAGATTTGCTCCTCCTACTTTGAGCTCGGATTCGCTCCTCCTACTCTAAGCTCGGATTTGGCTCATCGACTCCTAATTCACCTCGTTGCTCCTTATTCTTTCCATTCACTCATTCTCACACACTCATTTTCTTAATCTTTTCTCGCTCACCTCTTCCCCCATCTCCCTCACGCGTCTCTCTTCCCTTTACTTTACGCTCCTCTCTCTGTTGCACTCCCTTTCACCATCCTCTACACCTATCTACTCTTCACACTCATGTCCTTCCAATCCAACACGCCCCATTCCCCATATACTTCCATCCCTAATGATCCTCTCCATCTGGCACACCACTCTACGTTCCCCTCTGCTCCACGCCTAGTCATCACAACTTACCTCGCCTTTGTTTCCTCCGTAGGATGCTCTTTTCCATTTCACCTCCGATCTCCACTTCCCCTCTCATACAGCACAACCCTCACATTGGAATCCCCATCCCTCACGCGACTCCCCAAACACCTATGTTTCCCCACCTCCGTCGTTGCTCCTAATATCCCACGCCCTCCTCCCATCTTCCCTCAGCGCCTCACAACCTCCCATGTCTCATGCGCACGCCCTCCTGCTACGTGCCTTCCCCGTCGCCCTCCCATCCACCTCCGCAGCCGGTGTCCAAACCCCCATGTTGCCTGCACCTACCCACTCCAGCATACCTGCGCGCTACTCCCGCACAGGTTGTTAATCCTTCACCAAAATTAATAACTTTTTCCTTCAATCTACCCGCACACTCTGTTCTTCAAACACCTCAAACCCTAATTTCCAATATATTTCATATATTACAATAATAATATTAATTATTATTATAATATATTATATACTCTTCAATATTGGAATAAATATATATTATATACTATTCAATATTGAAATAAATATATATTATATTACAGATAATATTACATTATTAATAATTATAATACTATTATTCAAAAAAAAAAAGTTATTAAAATATAATAATAACATTTGTTTACCTCAGAAGTCAAAATAGTGTCCAAATACACACTTCCACATACAAGGACCAAGACCATGGCTGAATTAAAAGACCAAATCGAGAAATTTGAAAAGGACATCAAGGGCCTCGTCGCTAAGCAAAAAATATTGAACGAAGAGATACAAAAATAACAATCGAATGCTCAAGAAAGAAATAAAAGAAGAAATTGTTATGGTACTAGAAAGAAGGCTAGATGAAAAATTGCACACCATGAACAAGAAACAAAAAGACTTGGATGACAAAATGAGTACCATGAATCAAGACATAAATACCATAACACAAAACTTGAGCACTATGACACAAAATAATACATTAATGGAGGTGTTACAAAAACTAATGCCTAGTACATACCATTTCAGCAGTCCATACATGTTACATGCATCATTTCATGTTTCCACACAGTAAACACTTTCCAAGAATCAAGAAGATTTTCAAAAAGCAAAAAAGATTAACAATGTGATGCTTAAACAAGAGATAGAAACAAAAGTACTGCCAGATATGGAGGCACGATTAACCAACAAAATAAATGGTATCAATAAGATAATAGAGAAGAAAACGGATAAAAATCACCTCCAACAATGAAGCAGTTCAAATATGTTGGTTTCATCGTCCAATAGCTCTGAGCCACCATCAAACTGTAAAGCAAAAGCCAATCAATATCATCCTTACATAGTGTACCCATCTAAGGAAAAAAATAGAGTTGTCGAAATACAATGGAAGTGAAGACCAATGCATTTCCTGGTTAAACAAAGCGGAAGAATACTTCAACATTTACAATATTCAATCTGATGAGGAGAAGGTTAAATATGCATCAATGCATATGTAAGGGTACACCTATCATTGGTACTTATGTTGGAAGAGAGACAATTTTTCCTACACCTCGAACTTGTTCAAAAATCATTTTTTAATAGGTTTCAAGGAATCGAAGAAGATGAAATTTTCAGTAAACTTACCAGATTATAACAAGTTGGAAGCATTGAGGAATTCACACATCAGTGGGAATCCCTATCGACGCGAGTATTTGGGTTGTTTGACAAAAAAATTCTTGATTTAGGAGGTCTTAAACCATACCTCCAAAAAGAATTAAATATGCATGGCATACCTAACGTAGAAATGGAAAGACATAAAACAAAAGCAACATAACACAAATTGAAAGGAATAAAAACAAGAGGTGATAACCATTATCGACAAGAAAAAGAGACACGATGTAGGTATTGTGAAAATAATTGGTCACCCGGTCATGAATTCCACAAACCTCAATCATATGCCTATGAAATTGAAAATAGGTCAAAAACATCTTACAGATACTCTGATAATAAATAAATAAATAAACACATGTCGTAGATGCGGTGACAACTGGACCCTAGGCCATAAATGTAGGAACAATTAGACAATACAATGCAGAATCATCAATGGAAAGGAAGTGCAAGTCTCTGCAAAAGAAGTTGTGTATGATTCTAATACCGACACAGAATCATAATGAAGGACGACATTTGAAAAATCAGTCTTTGAGGACTAAGATTTCCCAAGGGGAAGGCAATGTTGTGAATATTTAAATGATATTATTATTAATAAATAAATAGATTATTAGTTACTAAGGTGAAAGGGCATAACCCTTCACTATGCATGCTTAAGGCTTATAAAGGAAATCCTCATTGTAATATTTTATCATCATCTATCAATACATATATTATTATTTTATTATTCATCATGGAAGTTGAGCTCACTTCTTAATTCTCCAACCGGATATGGTTGTTCCATCCAACTCCAGGTCAATTAGACCTGAAATTAATTTTTGAATCGATATGGCTTCACAACTAGTAGAACAAGTTGTTATATACTTTGCTTCAGCTGTGCTAAGAGCAACACTAGTCTACTTTCTTCTAAACCACGAGATCATGGCAGATCCCAGAGAATAACGTCCACCTGAGGTGCTCTTCCTATTTGAGACTATTCCATCCCAATCTGCATCTATATAACAATACAATCTGTAGCCAAGATCTACAACATAGTATAGACCAAAGTCTATCGTAACTTTCAGGTACCTCATCACATGCTTTGCGGCTACCAGGTGAACATGTCTATGCTCAACTAGATACTGACTCAAGGTGTTCAAAGCAAAGCATATATCTGGCCCGGTATTAGTTAGATACATCAATGACCCAATAATCTGTATGTACTGAGTCACATCCACTAACTCTGACAAGTCATTAGCTAATAGCTTCAGGTTGGTATCCATGGGTGTGGCCATGGCTTTACATTCCAACATATCAAATATTTTTAGGATTTCCACGACATACTTTTCCTGTTTAAGAAAGATTCCTTCGGGTTCTACCATACATCCAAACCTAGAAAATAGTGCATCAATCCAAGGTCTTTCATCTCAAATTCTTCAGCAAGCTTCTTCTTGCACTCTACAATCTGTTTCTCATTTCCTATCAGAAATTGATCATCCACATACAACAATAATATGATAGGTTCATCATCGATAACCTTAAAGTAAAGGTTAGGGCCAACTTTACTTTTGGTAAATCCCAAGCTCGTCAAAAAGCTATATATCCTTCCATACCAAGCTCTAGGAGCTTGCTTCAATCCATGCAGAGCCTTCTTTAACTTGCATACGTGAGTCCGTCTGTCTTCAACTTCAAATCCATGTGGTTGTTCTATGTACACTTCTTCCAACGTAACCTTAAAATTGAAACCGTTATCAAAACAGAAATCTTCAATACACTAATCTACAAACACATGCTACTGAAACACTCAGTAGGAAATACACAGAAAACCAAAGCTCTCAAATCAGCATCACTGTTATTATTAAATCTAGAAAACAATAAATTCTAATGCTAGTTCAAAACATAAAATTTCCAACCAACATAATGGTGCACCCGTCAACCCTCTTATAGAATAAGAAATGAGAGAGCATTACCTTCATTTTTAATGAGGGTTCCCTACCGCATTCTTGGGAGCTATTAAGGTTGTAGAAATTCTAGGCACTCTACATAGTTATCAACAACAAGACAAGTCTAGCCTATGGCTGTCATGAAGCAGTGTTGTATCTAGTTGGATTCTAGAGGAACGCGGGGAGGTTTCGTTCTTAATACAACTTCTCTTTCAATTTTGTTCAACACGTGGAAGGAGTTTATCCATAACCTTCAGCACAACCGTACAACCATTGATCCACCTGTAGGAAATCTGGGTAGTCTGAGGAAGTGTCTTGGTCATGATGAGGATGAACAACAATGATAGATAGAGTCATTTCACCACCTACAACAGTTAATTTCTCAATTTTGGAAATGAAGAATGAAGTAATGGAATTTTGGTAGCATGTATCTAGAAATAAGGTTTTTTTTCACTGAAGTTTGGTTGTATTATGGGTTGAATCTCTAGCATTCAAATGCAGTCCTAACTAGCACACAATAGTAGCAAGATAGGCTTGAATCCAAAGTCTAGGCGAGATTTCAAGAGCACTGGATTTGCCTTTTTCCAACCAACATCTGAGTGGCAGTAGCAACATTTGAGATTTGTCTTCAAACCAAACTTGTGCACCAGTTGCAAAAAAAGAGGAAGATCCAGGTCCATAGTGCCATGTCAATCAAGTTATTTCAATTTCAGTGAAGTTCATTAAAAATCTGGAATTATGCATCAAAAGACATGTGACCAAGGAACATTTTAAGGATCTATACTTATCTTAAAGTGAATAAACATAGGTGAATCTTACTAATTCTTAAAAACATTATAGAGGATCGAAGTAAGAGAAAGTTGTAATTTAAGGTATCCCCTTGAGTAAAACTCACTAGGTGTACTATAGCTTTCACATATGGGTAATAATATTCTTGGTTATTGTGTTGTTATAAGAATATCTAGCCAAATTATTGTTCATGGAGGCTAGTTATAGTCCTTTGCAACCACTGAACCACAATATGTATGAATGAATTCCAATAATTGTAACAACATAAAGTTTGTTATTTGAGAAGAGATTCTAATCATGGTAATTATTGAAAGTTTGTAAGAATTTGTGTAAGAATAAAGAACTTAGTGGGTAATTATATTATAAGAACCTCCTCTTAAATTAACATTTAATCATTTAACAGGACAATTAGTGTCGTTTGAAATTAATAATCAGAGTATGCATGAATGAATTCTACCATATGTAACAACACAAGATTTGTTATTTTGAGAGGATACAATTATATGAATGAATGAACTCTGAATTTTTCCAAATATGAATGAATAAACTTTGAATTTTTCCAATCTTTGCTAATTTGAAAGGAGATTCTTATCCCATGATTATTAAGGTTTTTAAGGATTTGTTTAAGAATAAAGAAATCGTTTATTTTTATAATATATATATATATATTGTAGCTTGTATTCATAATTTTAGCATTATTTTTTAATTTTTTTCATTGATTGTGATGTTTGACATTGGTTCATTGTTTTTTTTGTTATGGTTTATATTTCCTGCCTTTAAAAGTCTTAGCAAATTCTACAACTAAAAACTATTAGTTTATGTTACTCATGCTTCATTTATTTTCCATTCTATATTTATGTTATCCATTATATAGTTTATGGTTGTCTTTTTATTTGCTTAGATTATTTATTTTTTTACTTGTCTTTTATGTTGCTATGGTATGGTGAATTGTGTTTGCTTTATTTATGCACAAATTTGAAATGGACAACATTTACAATTGCATAAAGTTCACGACTTTAAGTTTGAGTCTTTTTACACATAAAGAATATTTGTTTTATATATAAAAGTTACTAATTATTTAATAATTTTTAGAATCCTATAAATATTTAAATAGTCTCGGCATTAGTGTGTAGTGGGGACTATAGTTTGGTCATTAGTAAGAACTGTAATGAATATATTATTTATGGTACAAATTTGAAATGTACTTTATTTACATTTGCATAAAGTTGGGATTTAGGGTTTTGGTGTGATATTTATTTTGCACATTGGTGTGATATTTAAAAATAGATATTATTTTTATTTTACTATTTAAATTTTAATTATAATATTATTTATGATATGGATTATTCATTAGATTTTTATCGTTTTTAGAATCTTATAAAATAGATACTTCATTTTTAATTATATACGTATATAAAAAATAATTTGACTCCCTAATACATTTATTACATTTTAATAAATAAGTTTTACTTCTATTTAAATTTTTTTTTTATAAATTTTAATAATAATTTACTCTATGATGAATATATTAAATGTTAATAGAACTTTTTTCATCAAATTTGAACATACCACATTACAGAACATGTCAAGCTTCTTCTTAATAAATCTATTTTAATCTCAAAAAACAATTCACATATATATTAATGACTATAACAATAAAATAGTTAATTTATACATAAATAAAAAAAAGAAAAATAATACTTACATGAAATTATCAAAAATAACTTACACGTAAATTCTTGTGTTAAATTCGACGGCATAGATGTTTGATTTTTGACATCATGTTGTCGACTATTCGACAAACATCTTCATTTTTAAACGTCGATTGCATTTCGATGAATATCCAACAATTAAATGAACACGTCGGATATCCAACATATACCCGCTAGATATCCGACACATATTCATTTCATATTTTCGTTGAATATCTGCCAAATTTAAGAACACAACGTCGAAAATACGATGAAATAATGGAGATCAAAAGTATGACAGATTTCATTGCATAGGGGGTCGGATAACCAACAAGGTGAGACTTCGGTGGTATGGTAATGTTGTCGAGTTTTTATGGAAAAGAACGTCAGATAAACGAAAAGGTGAGCTATCGGTGGTATGGAAATATCGTCGGTGGTGTGGCATTACCATCAGAGTTTATTGAAAAGGACGTCAGATAACTGATAAGGCGAGTCGTCGGTGGTATGGAAATACTGTCGAATTGTATGGAAGAGAACATCAGATAACCGATGGAGCTATGGAAATTTAGAAAAAAAACATCTTGTTTGGTTTCTCTTTTGGATGCCTACATGATTTGTAATTACAATGATTGGTTTCTCTTTTGGATGCCTAAATGATTTTTAATGGTGGTGTCCTTTGCATGGTTTATGGACTTGGTATCTTTGATATGTGATTTCATGTGCAATTTATGCCAATGGTATAGATAAAACACCATGGACATCTATTTTCTATGGACATGGGAATAGTTTTGTCATCTATTTTGAATTTTTTGAAAAAGTGTATTTTATGATTGGAAAGTATGTCTCAATATCATGAACCAACAGTAGAGCAATGATGAAAAACTAATCAAATATTTCTCATTTCCTTGCAAATAGAAGAAAAATATCCTTAAATGGGACATCTATCATTGTAACATAATAACTTATTAGAAAGTTTTCCTACTCCATAATTGTATTCTTTTCTTCTGGGTAATTCAGGAATATCTTGTATTATTTACGATTATATTTGCTTTAAAGACATCTCCACCTCTCTATAAACATTTAGATCTATGTTGTCATCAACATGGAAAGGGAGAATTATGGACCTAGGGTAGAACTTTGAAAAAATAGTCATGCTTTTCTAAGATTATATTAGCTGAAACATAAAAGAAAGTAGAGATCCAAACCTTTCTTTCATCCTAATTGTGTAGTTCATCCTAATTGTGAGTACATGTAGCATGTTTTTAAACCTTAAATGGGTCATGTAGTAGGATAAATATGTATGAATACATTAGAAACATAAGATAAATCCTTAGTCAATCTTTCTTCAATTCATCAAGGGAAATGACGAAAAGGAGGATGTTTAGGACACATATAAAATATAATATTAAAATATGAACAATGATCTTACTAGGAATCACGTACAGTTGACAAACACACAGGTTTCCCTCATCATAGTTCACTAGAAGTTGTGAAGCAGATTAGTGAACTAAAATGTGTCATGTGCAGCAAAAATATGGAGATAGTTCTCTAGAAACCCTGATATCAATTTTCCTCAAATAGTGAATTTAGTTCAGGGATGATTTTAAGGAACCATGCTTATTTAAAAGTGTATAAATGTTGGCGAATCTGACCAATTCTTAAAAGGCCATATATAAAATGTTTGAAGATATTTTTCAAAAATATTTTAATTTCCAAGGATTTTATATCGTTTATATTATAATTTGGCGATTTTTAGGGTGAAAAACGTTTACCCCATCAAAATTGGGTGAAAAAATGCAAAATGACGAATCTTTTTTTGGAGAAAAACCCCTAAAAATAGCCCATGGGCTAAATTTCGCCCCTAAAATTATCCCTGATTTAGTTTCACTAAGTCTTCAATAAGACCTCTCTATTAGTTTTACACACACATGCATCTACTCTCTCGATGATTTCTCCTTATCGTTATGCAAGGTTAACACAAAACCCCCATATTGAATTCTCTCATACAACCATATTTGAGCTTCATGCCCAAAAGCCACCAATCTTGGTTATTTCACGCACACGACACATTGTAGAAATTGGAAACTTATAGTTTCTACACGACTTCTAAATTTATTGTTGGAAACTATTAACTGGAATTTTGACGAAAAATCTATCCAGACCTTCCCAAGCCAACTCCACCACACTAAAAAATATTCCAAGTATTAGAAAGACTTCTACACCTGGAACTTAAGCATGTTTTACCCAACAACCTTCAACATGTTTTAATGACTAGAAATTCACAAAGAAGTTCTACCCATACAACCTTTCACACTCACCTAAAACCACAAATCATTTGCTATTGGTTTTATCTCTCATTCCCAAATATTAAAATACCTCGGGTCATTAACATCCATAGTCACATATTTACAAAATTGCTTGACATTCTTTATCAAGTCATATAGAGAATTCAAATAAACTTGCCATTCGATTTCTACAGGATTTCTTCTTAGTCTTGAAGACTTTTGCATAAATTGGAACTTCTAAGGGTTCTAACCAACTTCAAATCTCCTTAACTGAAATCCAGTAGAATTTCTGCCAAACTATGCTCTAAATGGGTTCTATAAATCTTATTTATTCCCTCTATCCTATCCTAATACATCTCATTTAGCATTGGGGGAAATACTACAATAGCTTTTAAAGCAAACTGCCTCACAAAATTGCACTGAACCATGAAGGATGGATCCTATACTATATATGCATGTCATGACTCTATCAAATTGATTGTATGACATTGACAACCAACACGCCTTAAGCTATTTGATATTTTGGTGCTTTGTTCTTGACATCATTGTTAAGCTTACAAATATGGGATATATTATGTGTGTATGTACATATAAAAAAAACAAGGAAGTCATTGAGGCATGGATCTACTATAGGTGTTCATTGTTAATAGCTTCATTGTGTGAACATGCTATGACTTCATTGGGATGAAGTATATCATTGGAATTATGGGAAGATCCATCTTTTCCTTGGTCGTAGTTCACCATTGCAAACAGTAACTAGAATAGGTCATGTATAATCAACAAAAAGTAAAACAATACAACTAACTTGGGCATTATTCATTTATTCAACAAAAAAAGGGAAATATGGGATGTGTATAAATTTGACAGAAAAAATTAATCAACTTTGGGTAGCCAAAATCTATAGTTGATTGAGGACTCAAATCTCACACTGGAAAATAGTTTTCCAAATTTTCATAGAGGTCGTTGGCTAATTAAATAGGTATCCGAAAAAAAAAATGAACAATGATAAATCAAGCTCACCTGGTGAATGAAAACAACTCATCTTGTTCGTAATTGTCATATTCACTCTGACATATTATTCTCCCTCTCCTGCTTGCTAGAATGAACAAAACTTAATTTAAATTCACATATCAAATATCACTTACAACATGAATGGATCGCTTGAAAATAGACGTTCATTGAAATAAAATCAAAATACACAAGAAAATATGAAAAACAAACGCATGCTAACATATCCCACAACTTCCCCCATGTTGAGTGTCAACTCCAAAGACAAGCCAATGTAGGGAATAACAAGTGTCAATACACTTTGTAGCTAGACACATCCTTCAAACTACTATGCGATGTTGAGTGTATTTTGGAAAATCAATTTATACTCTTTCCTTCTCCACAAGATTGCCACGGGAAATGACAAGCAAACTAAATACAAAATTGAATACAATCACAAAATAAACAAAACAAATTTATGTTTGGAGATACATTGGAGGTGGCTTGCATGAAATATTTGTTGAAGCATGTTCCACTCACATACAAAGGGACATTGAAAATTTACCCATATGAATTGAGACCCTTTTAGATTCTTTATATTTTTTAGTTGCCAAGTTTTCTCAGCTCTTTTTCCTCACCAATTTTTTGCTAATTTTGAGATTAGTGACTTTAAAAACTTGTTTCAAATAGCCATTGGAATATCAACCAAGATCATTGGAGTACTCTACAACTTCGCATGGATTGAAAATGACACAAGTCCATGGAAAATGAATTGCAAAATGAAAAGACATAAATATATTTAAATAACGACCCCTGGCCATTCCCTAGAGGCCAAAGGGGCAACATGTTATGAAACAATTTGTTTTAAGAGAACGGAATTTTGTGTCCTAGTTTGAGTTAGTCCTCGACTCCCCCTCCCAATGTTTTCATCGGTTTATTCTGATATGAAACACCTAGGGTTAAATACAAGCAAAAGCCTCAATATTTGTTTATGTTAAAAAAAACATCGATCCTATGATCTAGAGACTAGAACTCATCTAAAATAACCCTCCTCCAAACTTTGTAAAAAAGATAAAATTTAGAAAGTTTGAAGGCCAAAAGACTCAAGAAGATGAAAAGAAACACTTGATGGTTAGCGTTCCAAGGAGGGATTATAATGAGAATGCTTGGTTAATGCACAAAACAACGAAAGAGGGATGGAAAAAAATCCAAGAAAGAACAATGGACAATAGCAGAAAGTTGAAAGATACAAAAATAAGATAAGAGGACAAAGAGAATTTTGAGACTGTCCATAGTTAAAGAGACTATCTTTGAGCCAAACAAATTTGAAAAATGCTATCAATGAGTAAGAATACACGAATCTCTGATTGAGAGCACACAACTCACATTTATAACAATTCCTGAGCATCAATAAAAGGACAAATGTTTGTTTTCCCATGTGTGTTTCAAGGGTAATCTTTATTGTTCATGGTGTATCTAACATCCGTGTGATTGTATTCATATGGGGTTAAATTTGTGGTTGTTGACTGAGAAAACCCCATTCTCCATCCACTTTATTGATTGAGAGAATCACTAGTTTACAAACACTGGTGACTGACTTATCATTAATATCTAAATCACTAACTTGCTCGAATTATGTTTTGAAAAATGACATTAATGCTGATGCAATTCCATGGCATTGTTGGTTGGTATATACAACCCATTCCTTCAATTTTCTGGTCGTTGGATGATCTATTTCTTGTAATAACGCTATTTCTTTTTAATTTAATCTTTTCAATAGGATTACACCTCTTGACCTTGCTCCTCCTAGACTATCAGCAAGAGTGCCATCAGAGAAAAATGGGGCCCTATTGCTTTTGAGTATTGCTAGGAGAAAGGAAAATTTCTCTATAGGTTTTCTAGACTTATCCAATTGAGTACTTGTTCTCTTTAATTTATCCATCATCTTTCTTCATCATAATTGATTGACTCCTACTTGTTTATCATAGTTCCAATGATTCAATTATGATTCCTTTGACCTTGTTGGCTATCCACTACTCATTCTTTCCCATCTTATCATAAGTAGTTTTGTTTTTTATTGTTGACATTCCTTCCAACATGATTAGCCAATGGATACCAATTCACATGGATAATTGATTTATCTTTAAAAAAATCCTACTAGTTTATAGGTTTTCTCTTGTTTAGCTAGCTTTCCAATAACTACTTTGAAGGCCCCCCTTTTTTGGTGGATGCTTTTGGTCAACATGTGCAAGCAATGCATTTCCCAATATGAGAATCTTTTACAATGTTTTGTAACTGTGAATATCCTTTCAATTAAAATTTGATTTTTTCAACGGTTCATTTTGCGATTATGTTTCTAAATCAACTAGCACACTGTATTATTTAGATGTTCAATATGATCATTTTTTATATCATATATCTAGCCAATAAAATTAATGGAACATGGATCCTAACATCCCACCACTCTTCGTAGTACAAACTTTGGGTTGTATTTGCGCCCTTATGATGGTGTTGTATGAGCTCCAGACAAACATTGCAATGCAGATGTTGCCACCTATTTTGTGACTTGAACCTAGGTGGAGGTTTTGATAATAAATGCTACGAACCGTTACACCAAAACCCCGAGCTATTAGTGAAGGTCGCCCACTAGGATACTAATATTTATGCCCTTGAAATTTCTCTTGGTAATGGGAGCCCCAAAAAATGTCATCAAATCTATTAGAAACATTCAAATAAATATCCTTTGGAACAACACTCAGAACCATTAAAAATAGG
This sequence comes from Pseudotsuga menziesii, assembly GCA_001517045.1. Classification (NCBI taxonomy): domain Eukaryota; kingdom Viridiplantae; phylum Streptophyta; class Pinopsida; order Pinales; family Pinaceae; genus Pseudotsuga; species Pseudotsuga menziesii. The sequence goes on from LPNX010742732.1 coordinate 383,914, forward strand.
CTTTGGTTAGCCGAGAAAATCTCTATCTCCCTTAACTTGTTGGAGGTCTTGGGTTGCATAACATAGAAATCAACAATGAAACTTTGGGAGAAAATATATGGTGGAAATGGGTTAATCAAGTACATGAACCATGGGTACATCTCTATAATTCAAAGTATACCCCAGATATGTCCCAACAAAGCTTGAGTAGTCTTACTGGTGAGACAAATGGCTCCCAATATGGAACTCATCTTGGAATAAACAAGAATTAATTTAAGGACACTACTTTTGGGAGTTTAAATATGTCAAAACAACCATGTTCTATGATGATTCATGGCAGAAATTACCCAATGTTATCATATATCCCTTTCCCAACACTAACTCTTTTAAACTCATCACTCACAACTGCCATCAATTTAAGGAATCTTGATAGCTCCAACAAAATACATAGAGAATGGCTCTCACCTTCTTAATAGGTGACAATAGGTATGGATAAGACACTTAAAAGTTATGGGAAGAACTACAACAATATCAAATTCCAAAAAAGGAAGGATACGATAGACTGAGATAGGGATATAGATAAACAAGGATTTTTTTCTTGAGGCCTACCAATTAGTTAGCAATCATCAGGACACTCCAAAAGAACATATATGGACTCATATTTGGTTAATAGGAGTATGGATAAGGGTATCTACATTATTATGGTTACTAGCTCATTAAAAAATGTTGACTTGGGACAATATACTAAAATAGGATTCATGGGACCTTCAAGATGTTATTTGTGAAATCAAAATCAAGAGACCATTGACCACCTTTTAGATAGATCTGATTTTACTACGAGCCTATGGGGTAGCGGTGCCTAACTTTTAAGGAAATATGATAAGGATGGATGGGATTTTATAAGCATATTGATATATGGTGAGACAACCCATTCACAAGCCCTTTGCTAAATCGAATTTGGAAACTATACACATGATTTTTAGTTTAGACAACATGGAACATAACAAGTGGATATTCAAGGGAAACTACAAAGACATTCAATCCAATTGGGCCACAATCAAACTATATATTAAAGAAAATATCCAATTACAAGTTTGGAATGAACATGAATTTTCATTGAACGAATCTAAATGAAGGATCCTTAAAGATTGGGTCCTTCTCCCTCTTCAAACCCCTCCCTTATCTTGCCTCAAAATGAATCCTCCGCTCAATCCAAACAAATGGTTGCCACCACCAAAATTTTTCATAAAACTCAACTTTCATGGAGCTTTTAAAGGTAATCCTGGGCTAGAGGGATTTGGAATAGGATTCAAAGATGACCAAGGTTGTATACTTTGTCTCTACCGTGGGTTCGTTGGGATTGACAATAATAACACAACATAAATTTTTGGTCTCGTGCAAGTCTTACACATTGTACACATAATTAGGTACTCCCAACTCATCATTGAGGGAGAGTCACAAATAGTGATAGGCATGGCCAAACACCTTCAAAATGGCACTCCAATTAGAAATATGGTGCATAAGTGGTCACTAGAAGACAACATATACCAATTAGCAAATATCCTTCAACATCTAACTTGCATTATACTTCAGCACACTCAGAGATCAACAAACTCACTATAATACCCCCTGAATTAATAATTATTAATTCTGCTGAAAAATAATTTGATTATTAATTCAACAGGAAAGACAAGAATAGAAAATTTGTAATTCAACATTCCTTATTAATAAAAGATGCTAAAGGAAAACAAAAGTGGAAATATTTGTTGAAAGAGTGTTTGCTGAACCACAAGAGGGAAATGACAAGTGGTAGAGACCATCGAGTGAGAACTCAAGATGCAGGAGGCATCATCCCCAAAACTAAGGTCTGCACTCCTAGTTGAGTTGCTAAAGAGTAGGAGGCTCATAAATGACAAAGTCCTAGGAAAAATACTATTTATAGTATGTCCATGAGCAGTAGGAGGCTAGCATTGGATGGGGATTAACATATGTATAATGCAAGAGATGGCGCATTGAGATATTTTGTTGGCGCATTAAGATATTTTTCTCTTGTGGTTCAACAAACAGGATTAGGGGTTCTAGAGCAAGTATTTGGATGCTCTGGGAGTTGGTTGGGAGGAACAACTTCTCCACTTTTGTTTTCCCAGCTTTGATTCTAGGTTCCTACTCTGTTTTTCTTATTATTCTAGTTACAATAGGATATATACGTAAAACGTGAATTGCAATTTATACTTCCAGGTAGTATTATGTATGCATTTTCTGTAGAACCATTATTCATGTTTTGTGTATTATACTAGATCTATATAAGGTTAGATTTATCTTAATGCATCCAAGATCGGGCATCCATACCCGCATTATGGATTGTTAGCAATGTTATTACTATAGCAATTAATTTTTTTTCTGGGTAAAATTACTTAGTTCGAACTATTGTTAATATGTTAATTGTTTCGGAATCAATACTTGAATGATTAGAATTCATGAGTTAGTATCTAACGAAATAAATCCTCTATTGTTGTAATTAATCAGGTATTCTACTGTGTATTTCCTGTATGTATCAATTATGTAAATATTCCTTTGTTTCTGCATTTCGAACTTGGAATGTCCATTGAACTAATAATGTTGGTTTATGGTTTAGATCTATATTATTTCGATGTTATGAATGCAATCTAATTACATGGGTAAAAACCTTAATTTCATGGTATGAATCCATAATTAACCATGCAACTAACCTAAGTGGTCTTTCGCACCCCGGAATCCTCCCTGTGGAATGCAGAAGGCGGAAAATGAAAAGGAAAATAGAAAGTAATGTGGATTTACGACACTCCTGGATCCACCTACGGAAGGAGGAAGGTGGAAGGAAGAAGATGAAAAGGAAAATCTAAAGTAATGTGGGTTTTCTGCACTCTGGAATCTGCCCGTGGAAGGCAGAAGGAAGAAGGTGGAAAAAAGGAAAACGGAAAGGCATGAGGTTATGTTCCACACCCTGAAATCCGCCTACGAAAGGCGGAAGGTGGAAGTGGAAAAGAGTCGAAAATTATAAGGTAAAAGTGTGTTTTCTGCACCCTAGAATCCGCCTACGGAAGGCGAAAGGCGGGAGGCAGAAAATGAGAAAAATGTTAAGGAAAAACGTTGTCTTTTTTATTTTTGATATCTGCCCGTGGAATGCAGAAGGAGAAAGGCGGAATGTGGCTGAATAATTCCGTCAAAAGTTATGTTTCCAATTCCTGAGTTCTATAGCAGAAGATAGAAAGTGGCTGAATGATTCCATCAAATGTTGAGTTTTTTATTCTTGAGTTCCGCAGCAGAAGGCGGAGGGTGGTAAGTCATTAAATGATTCCATCGAATGTTGAGTTTTTGAATTCTGAGGTCCGCAGCTAAAGGCGAAAAGGTGAAAATTAGAGGGCGGAAATTCAAAGGACAAGGTGGTAATTTTGGGGAGTTTTCGATTCCCAAAGTCCACAAAGGAAGGCGGAAGGGTGGAATGCGGGGTAAACGATTTATTTAACGGAATTTTGGATTTCTACATTTTGCATTACAAAGTGTGGAATGTAGAATGCATAAAGCAAAATCAGAACTACAGAATGGTTCTTGTGGACGAACAATAACTTAGCCTTTTGAGTTTTTGTTTGGAATTCTATTCTTTTTTGAAAAGGGTTTCAAAGTTTTTAAGGAATCGATGATCAATTTATCTGGCCATGGTTACGCTTTAAACTCTCTTTTTGATTGTTAATACTCTATAACAGTTAAGGTTTTCTTTAATATGTCTGAAGATATATGGTTATATAATATTTTTATGTCGGGAATTTGAGGTCTATTACACTCACTAGTGGACCAAATGGCCAGTGAGGATGTCAAGATAGAAGGTTCAATAGTACACTTCTCTTGGGCTACCATGATAGAAAATGAACTCAAATAGAAGTACAGGGACATCCTTCTAAAGGATTCCAACCCCCCATATTTGGGTAATGATAGGCAGATGGTGTAGGATGTTTAAGGTGACTCAAAATGATGTGATGTAGAGGATAACTGAGAGGCCACACCTACTTAAGGTGCCGCCTTACATTCAATGTTCATGCAAGGGAGAAAAAATGAGAGTAATGGAGATGGAGAGGGATAAACATCCACCTACTGACTGAGTGATAGCATTCAAACACCAGAATTTGAAGGTTGTTTGGTTTTGTAAGGAGTTTTTGGCACTTTGGGGAGGGTGGTGGGTAGTGATATGGTGTAGAGATGGTAGTGAATTTGGATATACTTCGATGTCGTCGAGGCAATGAGCCTGTAGTGAAGATGACAATACCTAGTATTGAATACCTAATACCCTAACATTAAATACCCCCAATACCCTAATAACCTAAGCATTAAAGACCCAAGATTGTTTCGGTGTCTGATTTAGTGAAAACAATTATTTATAGGCATAATTGAAAGGTGGGACAACCACATAATGGAGACATTGTCGCTCCTAATCCAACTCCTACTCTTGAGAATCCAATCGAAACCCCCTGCTCTTACTCGTGCTTGTACTTGTGCAATTGAAACCCTTGTGGTGTCATTTAACAACGATTAAGAGTGAATTGAATTCCACATTCCCACCAAGAACGGTGCCACATTACAAACCAAAATCGTAGATTGCTCCACAGAATGGAAGAAAATCCATATCGACCAATGTTGGAAAATCAATTCGTCGCTGCACTTCCCATCACACAACAACAATGACACCACATTACAAACTAGACCGCAGGTTTGAATCAGATGCGGAGGAGGTGAACTTTTCCCTCCACAAAACAGAAAAAAACTCTAGAGTTCATTGTTAGCATAACATTTCATCATTGCATTTCCTGTCACAACAACAACGTCACCTCATTACAAACTAGACCGCGGGTCTAAACCATGGAATTTTCCCTTAATAGAATGGAGAAACAGTCCAATTTAATTCACTTCATTGTTTCTCTTTGGAATATCGATATTTAGTTTGGAAATGAAAATTGTGTGCAATCCACCAATTTGTTTGTGGTTTTCCCCTTCGTAATTTTTTTAAATATATGTGCACTATTTGAAATATTTGTTTTTAATATTGTATTTGTTTTTTTTTAATTTTGGTTTCCCCATCCTAATTTTTTTTAATATATATCGTTTTTAATATTGGGGTGACCAACTAAATCAAAATCGTTGAAACCAACTAATAAAGGTGTATCTCCTAAACATGTATCCCAAACTAAATTATACCTTATATATATTGAAGTATATTTTTTGTGAAAATGATGATCAACCATAAACATACCTACTTTGTAATGGCTTAGCACTCATTATCCCTATCCCCAACTTGTGCGTAAACCATGGTGGAATAGATTAATAGACTATGGTGCAGGGGTTCACTTCACCCTTATCATATGTTAGAGGGATAATGTGAATTAAATGAAAGGCTAGTTCCAAGGGTAGTATCCCTTAGAACATCATGACAAGGATGATGATAACATTGATGATGATGATTATAATATTGATGATGATGAGGTTGAGGATGAGGATGAGCTTGATTATGATGACGATGCCGATGATGATGAAGATGATGATGACGAAGAGCTTGATGATGATGATGATGATGATGTTGATGAATATGGTGATGATGATGAAGATGATGATGTTGATGAATATGGTGATGATAATGAAGATGACGACGGCGACGACGACGACGATGACGATGACGATGATGATGATGATGAAGATGGTGATGACGATGATGATGAATATGACGATGATGATGATGACGATGATGATGAAGATGATGATGAATATGATGATGATGAAGATGATGATGAAGATGGTGACGATGACGATGATGATGATGATGATGATGAAGATGATGATGATGATCATGCTAATGAGGAAGAGGGTGATGACGACGACGATGATGAAAATGATGATGATGATGAAGATGGTGATGATGATGATGATGAAGATGGCGATGATGATAATGATGAAGATGATGATGAAGATGGTGGTGATGATGATGAAGATGGTGATGAATATGAGATGATAATGATGATGAAGATGATGAGGAAGAGGGTGATGACGATGATGACGATGAAGATGATGATGATGATGATGATGATGACGACGAATATGGTGATGATGATGATGATGACAACGACGACGATGATGATAAATATGATGACGATGATGATGATGATGATGATGATGATGATGGCGATGATGATGACGACGACAATGACGAAGATGATGATGAAGTTGATGATGATGATAACGATGATGACGACGACGACGACGATGATGATGATGACGATGATGATGATGACGATGATGATGATGACGATGACGATGATGACGATGACGATGACGATGATGATGCTGATGAAGATGATGATGACAATGACGATGATGACGATAATGATGATAAAGATGATGATGACGATGATGATGAAGATGATGATGATGATGATTATGATGACGACGATGATGATGACGACGACGATGATGATGATGAAGACGATGATGATGAATATGTTGATGAGGAAGAGGGTGATAACGATGATTATGATGATGAAGAAGAAGAAGATGATGATGATGATGATGATGATGAAGATTGTTGGAATATAATCCGTCGAAATTATACAATATGTAAATATTGTAAATATATTTTGAATGTGAATAGTCATCTAGAAATATGAATAGGTTGGTCGGAAGTTGAATCACAACCGACATATGAATTGTATAAATATATGCATCAGCAATGGAATAAGATGAATCGAGAGTTATTTACCTATCAGTGGTATCAGAGTGGGTGCCCGCCATAACTCCTGCCTGTATGCTTGTTAGTCCTGGCAGTCTGGCTGCCAGACCTACATTCTGCCTCTACGTTTCTCCTACAACCAGAGTGCCATAATTTTGTACGTTATTTTGCTGCTCACCGCCAGTCCTGCTAGCCTGTGTACATTCTTTGTATGCGTTATGGTATCCATCCATTGTCATTTCATCTTCTATTGGCGACATATTCTTCTGTAGCGTACTGGCCGGCTTTGCACAATAGTGATTTCTCATTCATGGAACGATCTGAAAACAAGGCTTCCAGTTCTCGTTTCGAAATTACCATCTTAACCCTAATAAAACCGCTACCTTCTGCACAAACTTTACCAAAGAATGGGCTTGATTATTCGCACGCTTTTCACTGCTAATTTTGTCCTCGAGGCTGCCATTATGGGCGCTTTTGGCCTATGATAAAACAACGTCTAATTTGGAAAGAGAAGGCGAATTAGGGTTTCATAGTACCAAATATAGCTTCCCGGGAACCAACTTCTTGTCCGCTGCAAGAAAGTGGCATGTTGCATCCTTGGAATGCACGACCAAATGCTGGGTAAGCGGCCTTAAGATCTCTGACGAGAATGGGAGAGAGGTATGAATTGGTGCATTTCCTCAATTTGTTGCTCGGTTCATTGAACACCATAAAGACTGCATGAAGAAGTTCCTATGATTGAAATGAGAGCTCGTTGAAGACTCACGCTTTCATCAACTGCGTGGAGGTAAAGTGCTTATGACTGTTGGAGACTGCATAAAACCTAATTTTTTCCCTAGTTTTATGCACGAAGTTTTAATGCGGCTTATGAGTTATGATCGATGTGTATTTGACTTAATGGAGAAATAATATGCTACGTATGAGTTCAAGACATGTATTGAAGAATATAAAAGACTGAACCTGTGATATGCTGCTGCGATTTTCTAAAGAGACGTGACCTCTGGCGTCGATTTTCTGAAGAGACGTGACCTTCTGTTGAGTATATATGCGTTGAGTATACATGTTGCGTGGAGTATATATGCGTTGAGTATATATGCGTTGAGTATTGAAGAGGCCTGTGATTGTGGTATATATGCGTTGAAGTCTGTTAACATTTTCATTCATTTTCCTAGTGTAAGTTTGTTGAAGTTCAGTCACTGAAGATTGTTGCAGTGAAGATTCACGACTTTCTGAAACTACATGGAGGAGCTGAGGATTAAGGCTACGTGGACTCTATCTGCAGAGTGTGGGCTCTTCTAATTGAGCGTGGACTGCATTTTATCTGAAGACTATTTTGTGCCTACGACCTCTCTCAAGGAACTATGTTGGTGTTCGTTGATATGTGTGCTTCTATATATCTTGAGCCATTTCTAATGAGGAGAAATATAATATAGTTTTGCAGTGGATTCAACCTTGATTTTATAAGTGCTGTCTATAGTATAAAATATGACTAAACAAGAGATTAGTAGGCTACAATTGTATCTTGGTGTCAAATTGTCAATGATGACAGAGTTTATCACTTTTTGTTTGTAAGCATCACAAACTATTGCAGAGACTCAAACCTGCATTGTGTAGAATAGAGCACATAGTTTATTGAAGGAGAGATTATCATTTTCTTGTACTATTTTTGTAAATAAATTAGCAGAGACTTAGACCTCCTTCTTTCATATAGCTGAGATCATTGACTGGTGCTGTTCAAAACCCTATATTTTGTGACAGTTCACAAACAATGGTATTTCCTTTGGCATATTGCTGAGCAGTTCTTCTAGTGCTAAAAAGTTTGCTTATGAACTTATTGACAGCATATTAAGATTGTAAATCACCTTGGCAGAGGCTGTAGACCTGCAAAGTTATTGTTTTTCTATTATCTCATTATCTTTGTCATATTAAGTTCATTATTGTAAATTACACTAGCAGTTGCAGAAGATGCAATCTATAACATCTGTAGTTGGTGCCACTCTCTCTGGAAAAGATCATCCCAAAGGAGAAAGAAGCAAGAGAGGCAAAGGAAGAAGAAACTTCAGAGGTAGAGGAGGCAGAACCAACTCCAGCAAAAGATCAGATTTGAAGTGCAAGCGTTGTGGAAAGACTGGACACACATCATATTAGTGTTGGGCTTCATGGGACTCCATCAAAGATAGACATAACTAGAAGAAAGATGACAATAAAAACCAAGATTCTAGTAAATCTTCTGATTCTGCTCATTGTATTGTTGCACATTGAAATCTTGGAATTAATTAAATGACTTCACTTTCATCTTACAAAGATTGTTGGCTGCTTGATACTGGTGCAACATCACACATGACTTTTAGAAAAGACTGTTTTGAAGAACTTAATGAAACAATAAATGGCATAGTGTACTTTGCAGATAAGTCAAGTCTTAAAGCAAAGGGAATGGGCACCATTCGACTGAAGATGCCTGGATTCCCTGATTTCTTGTTGAAGAATGTTCTTTATCTTCCAGAGTTGCAGAGAAGCCTGCTGTCCTTGGTGGAGATTTGACAGCAAGGCCATTCCATCCACATGTTTGATGGAATTGTAGAAATAAGAAAGTCCTCTGACAACCAAGTCATCATGACTGGATACGAAGATGGGAAGCTGTTGAAGCTAAAGGGTTCATCTGCAAGAGTTCAAAACTATGCCTACCTCTCTCAGCATGGAGAAGGTAATTTGTCATCAAGTTTATTGTGGCATGCAAGATTTGGTCATTTGAATTATAACAGTCTTCGTTTGTTGAGAAAGAATGGTGTATTTGTTTTGCCCACCATTCCCAAAGAGAAGAACAAATGTGATGCATGTATATTAGGGAAACACAGTAAGATGCCATTCCATGAATCTAATTTCAGAGCAAGTAGGAAATTAGAATTAGTGCATTCTGATTTATGTGGCCCAATGCCAACTCCTTCTGCAAATGGGAATAAGTATTTTATGACCTTTGTTGATGACTACTCAAGAATGTGCTGGATTTTCTGTTTAAAGACAAAATCAAAAGCATTTCAAACATTCAAGGACTTTCATGCATTGATAGAAAAACAAGCACAATCTAAAATTGGTACACTTTGTACTGACAATGGGAAAGAATACACTTCAAATTCTTTTGAAGATTATCTTCGTCAACATGGAATTGCACATCAGAATACCATTCCCTACAATCCTCAACAAAACGGTGTAGTAGAAAGAATGAACAGAACCATAATGGATATGGTTCGCTCAATGATGTTTTTTGAGAATGTAAAACTAATGTTTTGGGGTGATGCAGTAAAATGTGCAGCCTATTTGAGAAACAAAAGTCCCTCAAATGCTCTTGATAGCAAGACTCCACATGAAATGTGGTTTGGCCATATCCCTTCAGTCAAGCATCTCGGAGTTTTTGGTTCCACCTGTTATGCCTTGATTCCAAAGGAGAAAAGAAACAAGCTTGGTGCTCGAAGCAGAAAATGCATTTTCCTTGGGCATGAAGAATACTCCAAGGAATACCGTCTGTATGATAAGGTAAACACGAAGTTTGTTATTTCCAGAGATGTCGTTTTTCTTGAAACTAATAAAAATGACCAGTCCATTGAGAGACAGCTTGATCATTTGGAAAAATATCCTCATCCAAAGAAATATTCTGAAAATGAATATGAAATTCCAAACCTTGAAGGGGGGATTCCTATTATGGATCAACCTTTGGAATTTCCATATGAAGCACCAACTCCCTGCATGAAGAAGTTCCTGCTACTTCACCTAACAAAAGGTTCAACTGGATGATGTGATTGAGAGAATTGGAAGACTCTCAATCAATGATGAAGCACCACCAGCTGATCAACCAGGACCATCATGGAATATTCCTAAATGGGCCACAAAGACACTTGAAAGTGTCCATCCAGATGAAGTTGGAAAGACGGGAATGAGAAATTCAAAAAGACATGAAGATGGAGGAGAAGCAGATAATTCAAGTGATGACATGGATATATCATTTGATAGTGAATTTAATTTATCGGCTACTTTGAACCAAATTCCTTTAAAGAAGCTTCTACTCGAGTTGAGTGGAAAGAAGCTATGCAGAATGAGTATGATGCACTCATGAAGAATGGAACTTGAAAGCTGGTTGAACCTCCAGTTGGAACCAAACCAATTGGCTGCAAGTGGGTGTATAAGAACAAATACAGATCAGATGGTTCACTTGACAAGCACAAAGTAAGGCTTGTAGCAAAAGGATATGCACAGAAGGAAGGAATTGACTATGAAGAAACGTTCTCTCCTACAGCAAAATGGGCTACCATCCATACCTTACTCTCTTTAGCTGCTCAGAAAGGGTGGAAAGTTCATCAAATGGATGTGAAGACTGCTTTCTTGAATGGAGACTTGAAAGAGAATGTCTTCATGTCTCAGCCAGAAGGCTTTGCTGTGAAAGGAAAAGAACAAAAGGTATGCAAGCTTGTCAAATCCTTGTATGGCCTAAAACAAGCGCCTCGCGCATGGTATGAAAAACTAACTGAGCATATTTTGAAGTTAAATTTTGAACATTTTGATCTTGATGATGCAACACTGTTTATAAAGAAAGTTGGAAGATCTGTTGTGTATCTTGTGGT